>JBBPTT010000616.1:0-19986 GCA_038094175.1 Boletellus aff. lepidospora
ATACCAGCATACACTAAATTCTCATTCTATTAGTGAAATGTGCTACAATATGATTTCGTATGTCAAGGCTCAGAAAGCATATCCGGCCATATCCGGACATACCCGGACATGGTCAATTTTCACTGGGGGTCAGGTTTGCTGCAGTATACGCACATGTACAGAAAATTGAGTACAGCGTTTTTCCCATGGTTGGCGAACGCAACGTCCGAAGACAAGATTCTGATTGTTCTTTGCATGTCGCACGTCACGCATGGAATGGGAGAGGCGTAGTGTCCGAGCGAGGGATGCGTACAGGACTCAGGATAAGCTACTGAGCGAAAGCAATGGGAAGGGGTACTAGGCGGAAGTGCCAGTACAGAGCTGCTACTCGTCGGTTGAAGTACGGACTGCAAGGACAGGTAGGTCGCTCTGAGTACCGTTGGAGTGAGCAACGAGGTAAGGGGATGGACTGAACGACGAGGGCAAGGGAGGGGACGAGCGCGATGACAGTGGTGAAGAAGGGAAATAGCTGCAGTTATGTCACGACACTTTACTTTCGCCCCGTGCCTCCGTGAGCCGCAGCGTGGTAAGGAGTCTCCTTCGCCAGTGCGAGCCCCCGTCGAGTTGCCAACTCCTCCTACCGTACAGATAAAATGAGTTCCTTCGTGATACGATACAGATGCTGCGGCAGCAAGGCTTGACATAAAGTGGGTCTACTCGGACTCGTCATGACTTAGAAGTGGGTGGTAGGACAGACACGAAACGAACGTCCCAGATGGTTGTTCCCCAACGTGCTCCAGCACAGATACGTGACCGAGTGATGCCACTGCGTACCGTCCCTCCGAGCGGGTCGACAAGCTAGCGAAGTCCAGTCAATGCTGCTTCGACCGGTCACGCGAAGCAGACGATGACCCCGCTGTTTTCGCGCCCCAATACCTCCGTCAGGAAAAATATAAACAAGGGTGCACTTAGGAATAACAATTTGTGATTGATGAGGCGAGTGAGATGCGATACGTCAACCTTGGACGAACGACGCTGGTCTTGCAAGTGTACACGTAGTCGTTAAATGAACCAGGTTCTCCCGTCCGCAAAGTAGGCGACAACCCTCAACCGCAGTGCTAGGGTCAGTCAACCATGGTCATGAGAACCAGCGGTCCACAGTTAATCAGAGTACCACCCACCCGTTGCTGTGACCTGCATGATCCTTCAATAGAATCTGCTCAACGTCGATAAGCACCATCCTTTGGTGGGCAGTCTAGAAAGCCCACGAGCAACCTGCCCAAGGCTGCAGGACCTCACGTCACCGAGGGCGAGAGAGGGTAAAGAACGTGCAACTGTTCGCCGCCGTTACAGAGCTCAACGAACATCAACCAGAAGTGCATTAATTGAGCACCGCCCGCATCGCGATTATCCCATGTCACCATGATCAGAGTCGGACGGCGAGAATTCAGGATTTGTATGGACCCACTCTTGATTCGGGGTCTTGAACCCTGCCAGAGCTTCCATGCTACAACCCTCTTCCAGCGAGCACGAGTGGAGGTGCCCTGGAAAACATCCGGGACAGATCATTTGATGGACATTGAGTACGAGAACACCCTGAAAAGAGTGTCAGTGCAGATGAACAATGGCAGTCAGCCATCCGATCAACGGTGTATAGGTGGCTTGTCGGTAGTTCCTGGCGTAATCAAAGAGGAGCGCAGAACACGTTTGATATTCCATCATCATGAAGGGTGGCCATGGAATGGGAATAAGCGAGGGGAAAAACTCCGTTGTTGAACCTAGAACGTTCGCAGTTCGGCCGACAAGTGTACCATCAAGCAAATGCGCGCTACAGCACCCACAAGCAGAACCTTCCGAGAACAGGCAAACGATGCATGTACTTTTGGGGAGTAACGGTGAGGGTGTAGTATCTGGTCAAAGTGGTCAGGAACAATGTCAGGTAGAGCAAGCGACGCATCAGGGACAAACCCAGCCAAGAGGTTGTGAAGGGCGTAGCCGAATAGCACCACCCATCCGCGGCAGTCACGACGGCAAGTTACGAGGTATCGATAATGACGCGTATGCGCAAGCTGACACATCACCTGCCTCCTTCTGTGCCCCTGAAGGGTCCCTTTCCGCCGGGGCCACCGTGCCCTTTGAGGATAACACAGGTCAAGTGCCCACACCTTACCCGCCCGCTATTGAAATACGAAAGCAGCCATCAGCAAAGCGCCACAGTTCCAAACCCTAAATTTTGGGCGAGGAACGCACTCACCCTGATAGATACTCTGCACAGTGATTCATAGATGTTGAGATTCACGGCGATGGCAAAAGTGCCTCAACGCGCCTGAATTGGAAGTGCATAGCCCGCCGCCATTCAAAAAAATTCAGCCCATCCCGTTCACTGGAACGTTTCGACCCACATTCGTGAATGGGCGCAGGGTCGTCACTGCAGGTCTGCCTGCACTGCCCGGTCAGGGTAGTGGGTTTCACATGACCATTCTAGAAGTTCTCGAGAGCTTCCAGGCCTGTCGAAGTCGAAAACGTGTGAGATGAGGAAGTACACAAGCATCAGATACAAAACACTTGATATACGGACATTTCTGACGAAGCACCCACGGAGATGAAGAGGGTCTGTTCGGACATCCCATAGATTCGGCATTCCTGGGCGAGAGTCACTAGTTCGAGAAACAGAGCCGGGTTGTTCCGTGAAAGAACTACGCCAAGCAGACGGTTATCCATATTCGTCCCCCTGCAATCCTTGCCCTGTGGCAGTTGACAAGCAGCTGCCTGGGCGACTGGTTGACAGCGGTAGAGTGGCAGACGAGCCGCAGCGACCATAGGTGACATTGCCAAATACGAGATGGCGGATAGAACCATGGTCGTTGAGCACGACTGGGAACCACTGAAGAATCGTATCCCTCCAGACATGCGTATCAGCAAGATGGTATCTTTGATTGCCCAGTCAGAGGTGTGAAGGCATGCGCGCTGGTTGTCGCAAGTCCCGGAATACAGGTCGTCGTTCTAAGTGCGGACGACAGAATCCAGGATCAAACCACGGTAGAATGTTGGCACCTCGGAAGACGCCGGCATGGAATACAAGCCTGAGTGACCTGCAACTGCCGCAGTGGTGAAGTTGTCGTGTGGGTAACCGGAAGCCTTCAGGAGAGACCTTAGGTAGCTGGATCAGGACAAGAGTTGTCCCACCCGCTAAGGCTCGAGCAGAAACAGCAGAAAATGTGAAGAAAAATACGCCATGGCATTCGTCAAGTGCGACTGGTGAGGTACCCTCGCAGTCCTCGTCACGACGAAGTCTCGCACTACTTGATGACAGGGTCAGCAACCGCACCATGTTCGAAGAAATCGAGAGAAAGAACATACTGAGTTGCATCGGTCTTGGATACGAAAAGCAATGATCCTGATAGTGAGTGGGCTAAAGGTCGGCTTAGCAGTGATGCGCTACTAGTTGACCGTAATTTACGCATGATGGTCCAGGACGACTCCCCAGACCTAGCGACGGCGACGTCTGAAAACGAGTTCTCGTCAAAGGACGCTGCGAGTCGGGCTCAAACTCTGCCGTCCGCCGACATGCTCACCGTGTTCCGAAAGGAACCAGCAACAAAGTCGTCATGCTGGTACTCGACCGCGATATGACTCCCCAGTCCTTGCCGCTGTGGTAACATTAAAGCATCCTTCTCACCATCTCTCCTGAAAGCCTGGCTGGTGGTCCCTCCGGAACAAAACACACTGGCCTAGTGCAGCGTACATGCAGCGCCGGGTACGAACATGTGCTTCGACTTGCTTTTGAGCGCTTTTAGAATCTAGCCGCCGTTGCACTTGGCTTATAATTACGACTCAAACTTATGCTAAGTGCTCAGCCTCGCCGACTCTCTGCCTTTATTGTACCCCAGTCAGTGAAGCTATTGCGAGGCTCGGTTATCTCACTGTGATCTTGACCACTGACCCACACAAAACCACCAAGACCGGTCAGATTCGATGCGACATCGTACATCTGACAACAGCACACCATACAAACAAACTTGAACACAAACGGCCCTCCTCCCCGTCGCTACACCTTACGGCCGCACATCGAATCATACACTACACACGACGGGGGATCAGGAAATGAAGGGTACAATCAAACAAAGGAAATATTTGAGGCGTATGGACGAAACACAGGACGCCAGCTGAACGCGTCACGTTCAGTGCTTGTGGCAGCTGCAGCAGGTGCAGTTGCAACTGGTTCGAGCAACGAACATGGTACCTGCAGTCAGCGACAGCGTCGATTTGGAAGAGAACCACACGCACCCAGAGTTGCATTGGCAGTTTTCAGAGCCAGTGCAGCAGGCCTCGTTGACGGGGATGGAAACGATCTGCAACAAGGCGCGAACACGACCGTCAGCAGTCGCATCGTCGAGAGCACGAACAGGCCCACGACTCACGTTCTGCATGTTGTCGAGCGTGAGGATGATAGAGCGAGTTGTTTGGATATCAGTAGACTGAGGAATCGAATATGGTGTGGGCGGGGGACTTTATACCTCTTGTAATCCCTATTTTGTAATGTTTATCCTCCTGCAAATGTATTTGTTTCGGAAACCGAGGGTGGAAGTGGCATCGTTCCCACGCGGCGACGTGATCGTGACTTTGCTGTGTTGTTCCGTCCGACAGACTACCAAGAGCGTAAGCAGGTGTGCTTGTTACGGGACTCGGAAGCAAAAGACAACCTCACATTTCCGTCTCAACGCCCTAGCCAACAAGATCTAAAAAGATGATCAATCGAACAAAGCAGGGGGTCCTCACGATAGTCGAACTTGGGGCCGCCGATATGATGCCACGAGCACATGTGCGGTGGCTAGATAGTCGACTAACTGACCCAAATCATTGGCCTAGGTCCAACTGTTCGCCACGTACTTCGTCCCGCCGGGTAGTACCGGGCTTGCTGGGCGATCGGGGAAGGTAAACGAGTCCACGGCTTTCCAGCCGCAGCCATGAGCCGTACCGAAACCTGCCCTGTGGGATGATCACACAACCAATACATTGATAAGCACTGCCACAGGGAGATGTGGAGTCACCGAGAAAGGGCCGCCACATAGCACATGCGGCGATGGGGTGGTAAAACTAATGCCGCAAAGTAACCATCACGGAGACTGGTATGCCACCGTTCAAGGCTTCATTGAACCAGAAGGGCGTAAATGAGTACCGCCGGTGATACCCATGCTGCGTGCCATCAGGGAAGGTCTCTTTCAGGTGGCGACCCTCAAACCTTGCTACAATTTCCATGGATAGTAAGGTCAAAACCGTCTTCCAGCGCGAACAGTTGAAGAGAGACCGGGAACGGATCACCTAACACACGAGATGTGTGCGAGAAGCACTAACGGGGATGAAGACTTCACAACAATGTGCAGTCATCGGATCAACGTTCCTGAATTGTGGCCGCGAGTGGAAGCGTGCACTGTGTGGACCCAGTGCGGCGACAGCTGTGCACAGAAGTCCCGATTCGGTTTGGCATGACCTTATTCTGTATCATTGTTTAGATGGCTGGTTAATGGTGCAGGGACGAGACAAGAGCGCGGAGTATGGGTGATGGGACATTGCAACTGGACGTCGAAGGGGATAAGGTGCGTAGAACGGCGTGGTCGTAGAGCAGTCGAATTTCAGCCAACGCCTCGACTGGCACCAAGCAGACGCGCGAAGACGCAGCTCGCGTGAGGAACATTCTAAAAACGGACAGAGGGCGCAGCTTAGAGAGCGAGGCCAGATAGTCGGGCGCGAACAGAAATCATAATAAGAGAAGGTAGGTTACACACCAAGGCCAAACCACACCGATGCTGCGGACGTCACATGTATCATCGATAATGGAAAATTGCGACAGCTCCAGGTGTCAGAGAGCTCGAATTGAGGGAAGCCACAAAAGCCACTCACTGGACTGCTGCGCTGTGTCCTCCGCCTACTTCGGCCTGGCGTTGGTGAAGCCATGCGAGAGAAGGGGCAAGAAAAGGAGCAATTGTCTAATGGTGAGGGGAGCGAGGGAACGTCGATACAGCGCGGCCACTGATATATCACAGGGCTCGACTGGTGGGGTACCCTCACAGTCCCTGCCATGAGGCGACCATACGAATCTTTCTGAGCTCTGGGTCACGGATATCGATTAGGGAATGACGGCGACAGATGAGGTATGTGGGCCAATCCCCCAGGGATTGCCGTGAGCCCCAGACTATCCTGTAGGTGACCAGGCGCTGGAAAAGTTTTGACGCGAAAAAGCACGGGGAGCGTGCCACTAGACATCGCACATGCAGAGGTATATGTCTCGTCGATAGCAATGTTCAATGCACCACCATCAGTCTGGTTAAGACCGTGACCATTGGAGTCTTCAATGTAACATGTGGATTAGTGTGCGTAGTACATCGGATGTCCACCGACTGCAGTCACTGCAACAGGGCCTCTGCCGCTATGGAAGACGAAGTGGCCAGCTAGTTCCCCGAAGCAGCATAAGTCCACTGGCCGCACAAAAAGAGTGGTCATCGAGGAACCAACTGTCGCTTCATCCTCCACGATCCCACCCCGGACGTGGCAAGGACATTCGATGGGGGAATTAGGGGGTGTGATGCATCGGAAGGCAGTACACCATCGACCGTCAAGGGTTGTGAAGATGACCAATCGCTCACAAGATAGACGAAGTGAGCAATCGCAGTGACTATAGTTGGATGTCCTGGAAAGTAGAACAGTGTCACCCTCTACGAGGTTGGTCGGATTCGCGGAAGTTTGTGGGCGGGGAGGAAGGTTATACCGGCAATGCACTCCCACAGGCCATCCGAGCCTTCAACGGGGGGACGAATCGATACGAACCTCTTCCCCGCCCACCACTACACCCATGTAGAAATGTGAAAGACAAGTCACCCAGCGTGCCAATGAGTCAGAAGACCGAAAACTTCAAGTTAGTGGTATTTACTTAACGGGGAACATCTTGTTGGCAGGCAGTGCAACAAGGAGACGTGGAGGACCAAGTGTACAGGCACTAGAAAGATATTTTTCTCAGAGAACCCAAACTGTTCTGATCAGTGATGACTTGCAAGCGCAGGAGCCGAGGAACTACACCAGTGTTCAGATTCAAGCCCACATGGCTGCCTGGTTATGCCTCCAAAACGGCTATGCTGGCAAACCTAGACACGACCAGTTCTTGCTACCCCGACAAAAAAAAGTAGTTGGCCCAGTAGCCAAGTTGACATTGGTGCAAACAGCACCAAATACTCCCCCCAACCACAGATAAGCTTTTGGGTGTTGGGCAAGCGGGAAAGGCCAGCTCGCCGGAGGGCCGACGAAAGGCGAAGCACTGAAGTTGGATTATGTCGAAACCTGTGTTGACCATCGACGGGATAATCTAAGTCTACCGTCCATTAGTCACGTGCCTTAGCGTCCCTTGTACCCGTACGTCGTAGTCCCCCACTGACAGAGCGTGGTTCAGTTCCTTGTCCGCTCGTCTCTCAGTGTTTCCCGCCGTTGGCCACGGCAGGTTTCCAGATAAGTCGCGCCCACGTGTAACATCCCTGCAGAGCCGAGGCAAATAAAAGCCCGCTGCCACTGCATGCAGTCGCCAAGCTGGCGCTGTGTGGTGTGAGTCTGGTGACCGCATAGACGGGCTGGTCACAGACTAGTGTGGCGTCCGCAAATGATGATGTTGGTGTGGTCTAGCCTAGTACGCGCGTCGCTTTCTTTTGCATAGCTCTTGCTCCTCAATATCATTTGGACTAGACACCGATCTCATTGATACTCACCCACATGCACGTTCCACTCGTCTTTTCGGACAGTCCTGCTTGTCTGCTGCGGCGCTGCCTGTACCATTGGTGGTAGACACACGACTAACTCACCACGCAGCAATTTGCGTTGATTTTGCTGTTCGACGCCCGATGGGCCACGCCACTCATGCCCTGCGCTCTTGTGTCATTTCTCCGTACCATCAGGAGTCCGTTGAGAGAGCGGCATGCCTTGCCACACAATATGGGTGCGCCAAATCAGATCGGGATGTTTGTGCGTCATTACTGTCCTGGGACCGTCCAGTGTGGCGCGCTCCTGTAACCAATCTCACATGCGCCTACGCCTCCACTCGCAGGCCGCAGTTCAGGAACGATGATTTGATGGCCGCATGCTGTTGTCATGCCTTCTACCCGCTAGTGTCACTTTGGCATGTTATCTTACACAACACGTATTAGGTGATCAGTGTCGGACCTTTCCTTGACATTTCTCTACCTTGCGCCCGCCAGAAAACAATTTTAACCTTGGCATCGGTGGAAATTCCCTCACACTTTCGACGAGAACGGCTTACATGAGAAACCTTCACCCCCATTCGATCCGATGCCCGTCGACATGGGACCATGGCAGTCCGGGTGGGGTGAGCTCATTTACGCTTTCGCTTGTGCCTTTCTCTGATGGGTCTCTGCACCATTGTGGGGCAGTGCTTACCAACGTTTGAGCATGCTGAAAAGTACAGATTCCTGTGTGGTTCATGGTGATGCGACTAGTAGGTTGTGGACCCCGTGTTCCCTCGATCATCGTTGGACGGATCTGGCACTGGGTGGAAGACAGTTACTTGGTGCATGAGGTACGCGATAAGCTGAATGATCTGGGTCCGCTCGCTAACTGTCTTACTTTCAATATCGCCGAGGCCTCGGTCGTTGCTTTTTAATCATCCTTTTTGTATCTCTGTTCACGAGAACATTGGAGCAGGATACCTGACGGCTGTGATCTACTTTCTAGAGTATATCCAATACATCCCATTATAGGATCTAGCCGACGGAACAACACATGAGAAAACTGACATCCTTGTGACGGCGTAGAAAGGGGAATACTCCGCTCCCCATCTCCAGTGCACGCCGTGAATGGTATTTCGTATTCACAAGAAGATAAACATCGCTAAATAGGGAGTCACAAGAGGTATAAAGTCCCCCACCCTCACTACATTCGGTTCTTCAGTCTACTGATATCCAAACAACTCGCTCTACCATCCTCGCGCTCGACAACATGCAGAACGTGAGTCGTGGGCCCGTTTGTGCTCTCGACGATGCGACTGCTGACGGTCGTGTTCGCGCCTTGTTGCAGATCGTTTCCATCCCCGTCAACGAGGCCTGCTGCACTGGCTCTGAAAACTGTCAATGCAACTCTGGGTACGTGTAGTTCTCTTTCGAATCGATGCTGTCGCTGACTGCAGGCACCATCTCCGTTGTTGGAACCAGCTGCCACTGCTCCTGCTGCTCCTGCTGCAAGCACTGAACGTGACGCGTTCAGCTCCCGTTCCGCGCTACAGGCACACCACTATTTATCCCCATTTCCTCTCTCCCTGGTTTCCCGCCGTGTATGTATGATTCAGTGTGCGAGAGTGCGCCCGCAGGCGGCGTGAGGTGGCGATGGCGACAGGATCTGGTCCATTATGCTCGAGTTCGTGTACGGTGTACTATTGTCAGGTATCGGTGTCGGTGTCTCGTCCAATCTGATGGTGCTACTGTCTTCGCGGAATCGCTCGTGTGGTCGGTTTGTTTGGGTAGTTGAGGATCACCTAGTGAACTACACGTCCTGAAAGGGACTTTCGCAGTCCGAGCCGGTGGCTCCGACACCTGTGGGCAACATTCAGGATTTCGGACCACCTCAGCATTCAGAATCTCGCAACAAAGCCACGAGGTCAAGGGTACGTTCAATTAGCGACCAATCTTTTGAGAGACAAGAATTTCATATTGACCTGCGCCGTGACGAGGCGGGTAGCACGCTAGCCCCACTAGCGCAACTGTGAACGCATGCAACGCGATTTAGTTAGCAAGTAAAGCTGGCGCTTTAGCAAGGAAAATACGACGAAACTTTGCCGTTGGTTCGAGCGTGGGTATATGGTTGGAACTGGCACATCCATATGTCCAACTCCGGTTTTCGGTTGTCGCGGTAGCCTCAGCGACGTCTAGGGCGGTATCCTCCCTGAGGTGAGTAAATGAGGTGTTACACAAATTTGCATATTTACAACTTACCACGACCTTCTTGTGTTCAGTTCCTTATCGCTCGAAGTGCGCAATCGCTGGGCCCGCATGTCGCCATTATGTCCTCATCGTTCGCGAACTTCATGACGACGACTGTGAGGGTACCCACCAGTCCAGCTCATATAGCAGTGTGTGCCAGTGACCACCCGGGTCCGTTGCTCTTCCCCCTCCCCACTGTTTTTCCGTGCTTGTTCCAAAGTATGGTCCGTTTACCGCTTGCCTCCATTGCATGATCCCGTGTGAATGGGACCCTACGATTCAACCAAAAACTTCTTCGAGTCCCGCCAAGGCTCCCGTGCACCTCCGAGGCTGGTTCAGAGACATGGGATCCCTGCCGCCATCTGCCGCAAAAGGATCGTATCCCACGGTGTCATACATTCGCCAGCGTTTCGTTGAGGTGTCGCTTGTCCTTGTCTGCGATTGTCGTCTGCCATGGGGACGACGACCATATCCTCGGGAGTCACCATGGAGGAGAGGACCTTCCTCGGCCGTGTCCGCACAGTCTAGCCGTTTCCTATCTTTGGACGCGCTACGGTGGTTCGAATCGCTCGACGCTTTCGGCGAGACTCGTGGCCCGAACGGGAATCCTCTACGCCTCGAATCGACCATCACTGAAGGCTCCGTTCTCCTTGGTGGACATGTCAAGCGAACGATGCGACAGTTTGATGGCTCTCTATGGCTAAAGCTCTAGCCAACATTTCGTTCGGCAATCATATGCGCAGTCGTTACCATCGCGGCCCTTGTCTCATCACTCCGCAGCTATCGGCTAGCTATCCGACCGACAGCATGCCACCTGCTACATCACAAGGACCACAGGAAGACGAATGGGGATATCTTGCCCTCAGTCGGCGTCGCATACCGTCCGCTGGGGTGGTTCTTTTTCATGGAAGTCCCCCCCACCGTCTTGGAGACTCCCTTTTGTAGACATCGGCTCTGTGGCGTGTCTGAACACCGTCCCTTTTCATTTTCGTGAGTACTGCTCTATTTCTGGCGCTTCCCTGTATACTTGCTCATTCAACATGCTCTTTGACCTTGAATATGAGTAGAGGTCGCGGCAAGCTTCTATTCAAGAACGATCACCCTGCGTGCATGTTTGAAGAAGAGATTGCACTGTGCTTTATTCACGCTCAACGATCCCACAGGGTTGGACAATTCTACTGGTACGGTTTGAGTTTTCCCTCAACATCTCCAAATCGCCTTTGTGCTATGTTTACCGGCGTGCACCCTAAATCCCACGACTTGGCAGTACGGTGCTTTGCTCACGCGTCCCTGGTGCGGCCAGTGATAGATGAGTAAGGTGTGGTCCGCTTCGGCCCCACTATCTGCGATGAACAAACACGAGGACCAACATGAGCCCTGGAAGGGGCCAACGGACACAGGATCACGTCGGGGACAGGGCAGGTCAGTTTGAATACTCTACAGACCCCACGACACGGGTCAGCTTCGTCCTCGATGCAACGACCATGTGCACGCATGCAATGCCATCTATGACCCCCATTCACATCATTGTTGTATGACGCTCATCTTATCGGCATCACCATGCTGTCGTCAATTCATTAGGAACTCTCCCCCCCGCGAGTCTTTTCTGGAGGTGAAAACACTTCATGTCGTTGTTACCATCGTTCACCAGATGCTCTGACGAGATATCACCCATGCGGGAACACATAAATAAGTTCCTCTGCGTTGCAAATGCGTCATATCGGGGCATGGCCACGCCGCTGCATAGAAACAGCCCTCTCGCGTCCACTTGAACCCCCTCCTGTCTCTTGGAGTCATTCAGTAGCTCCCTGGTGTCTTTGAGGGGATGAACCAATTTATCGGCTTGATTCCAGGAGGGGTCTCGGCGGCACAGCTCTGTTTTCACGAATTTTCAAGCTCCGCTTCTGCTTGCTGGGTTGTCCACGCCAATCTCGTCCAAGTCGAATGGTCCTGCAACGTGAACTTCGTCGCAAGACTTGTTCTTATTGATGCGGCCAAATTCGTGGGCGGGCTGGCCCCGGGCCCGGACGGGCGATGATGGCGCTGCCGTGCATCCAATGGCGTGGGCGTCTCGTAATGAAGACTGTAAGGGTACCTTGCCAGTCGTACTCATATACTGGCGACTCGCTGCTTTCGACGTCTGCTGTTCTCGTCCTGAAGCTCCCTCAAAGTCATGGGCACTTGACGTCCACCTCACGGCATCTTTGGTTGGTTCTCCTGTCGATATATCGTGGATAGCCGTGGCGACTCGCCGTCATCAGTTGGCATGTATGAGACGCATACTTCGGTCAGGTCTTCCATAACATCTTGGCTTGGTCTGGTCTGGCCCAAGCAAGTGGTGCGTCGCCCGGTTTCCGCGTTGTGTTTGCGCCTGACCACCCGCCGGACCAGACTACCATGCTCCCACCCTTTCACTCTGCATGATGCTCATTCAGCGCGCACAATCACTTTACCCATTCTTGGCAGGCTCTGCTTATGCACTGCTGCGCATGATCGATTGCGGTGATGGGTACGTGTCGATTGAAGTACGATTTACTCGATTGTTCACAACGGCATTCTGCGCTCATTCTCCCATTCAATGTTCACTCTTCTTGATGGGCCGCTATACGTGCCCTGCGCCCTTGCCTCATTGCCCCCAGACCACCAACGAGGCATTCAGACAACATTGATTGGATGCTCGCTTACTTTCGCGATATCTCTGTCCCTTCTGCCTCCCTCGGGGTGTTTCCTGTACACACCGTCCATCATATGATCTATCTCGGATGTTTCCTGGATGCCGTAGACGATTTGAACCTTGCCATCCATGGAGATTATGGCAAGGTTCAAGAGCGGCCGCATGAGAAATCGTCACCCCATTCCACCCGATCCATGCACACGTGTGATATGGTGACGCAGCGTGCTGCGGGCTCCGCCCATATTGCATTTTCTGGCTCGGCCCTGCCTCATGGCGTTTCGGAAATGGGGGGCAGACTGCACGTTCCACATCTGGGTCGCTCGGTATCGTGCGGTCTATCACGTCAGGTCGGACTTCGCGCCTTTCTTAATACTTTTTCCGTCGCCCGCCACGAGGCAGTGCTTATCAACGTTTGACAAATCTCTGCAAGGTTTCATGGCGGCGGTCGGGCATCCTGCGGACGTTCTCCTGATCATTGCTGAACAATCCTGGCACTCGGTGTGTGAAGGCTGTTGCCAGCGGACGAGCCAAGTGACGGGCAGCAGTTATGGAAACAACGATCGAGGTCAGCCCGTCGTCGATCCAACGACCGTGCGCGCACTTGGAGTGTTATCGGTAAGTAACGTTCGATTGATCAAATCGCACTTCATTCGTCTCTTCCTGTCGTCGCTTTTCTTTGGATCTCTTGACGGGAACGCTGACACGGGAATATATGTCACTCAGCGCGTCCTGTCAGGTCTCCCGCTCGGGTCTATCCCGACGGAACAATACATGGGAAGCATGACAGGTCTGGCGGCGTGAGAGGGGGGAAACACCACTGATGTTCCTGGACCATCCTGACGACGCGTCGCGCCTGCGGGAGCCCCGCATAGCATCGAACTGGGGCCCGCGAAACGTGTAAAAGACCCGTGTCACCAGGATGCACCAGTTTCTCCAGTCCATCGCATCCAAGTAACTCGTTCACTCTCAACAATATGCAGAAAGTGCGCGATGCTTTCCTCTCTCTCTACACGATGTGCAGTGCCTGACAGTCATATTGGGGGGTGTTTTTTGCAGATTGTTTCTATCCCTGTCAACCAGGCTTGCTGCACTGGCTCTGGGAGCTGCCAATGTGATTTCAAGTATGCATGATTCTTACTCATGAACTATTGCTGTTGTTGACTGCTATCATCTCTGTTGTTTGAACCAGCTGCCACTGCACCTGTGGTGACTGCAAGCACTGAACATAGTGTATTCAACAAACAGTCATCTATCTATGCATTCCTTTTTTTTTGTCTTTCCTTGATTCCCTGTTATGTGGTGGTGGTGTTGGTAGGATAACATGGCAGGGAATCAGGCTTAAGTTGTGTTTATGTATGACATATGTACTGTTCTCAGGCTGGCTTGCTCAATCTGATCATGTCATTGCTTTTGTGATTGTCTATGGGTTCTATGTCTGAATTGTCATGCCCAGAGCATACCCTACATAATCACTACATGCATTTGCTGATAAGAGAAGCATTCCCTCATCCCCTTTCATGAAAATCCCAACCAAGGGTCACTGCACATAGCCTTTGTTTTCTACCTACTCAACATTCCTACACAAGCCTGGAAGAGCAGTAATTGGAATAGCAGTACCTTTTGACAGGAACTTTCATTGATTCAAAACCACTGCTTATCTCACCTCCTTCTCTGCCTCTGCATGCAGAACCCAGACCTCCCCCTTCATGGTCACAGCTTTGCAGCTCCCTGAGTTCACCAATGAAGTCAGAACAGAAGAATCAGTCCATGTCAAGAAACTGGTGAACAGACCAAACAAGACCAGCCAAGCCTCCTCTCATGCATGCACATGAAAGTCTCTTGACAAGATTGAAAACATAGAAGCATGTCACCTGGGAGATCATGTTGTTTCAACTTGTTGGCCATGAGCCATGGCAGGACAAGCATATGAAAGGAAGCCATTCACTTCCTAGTGAAAAAAAAGAGGGAGAGAGACAATGGGACATGGGCTCAGCACTCACCTCAAGCCCTAGACTGCTGGCATGAGTGAGTGGGTGGGTGTAGGCAGGTGAGGGTGTCGCACCATCAGGATCAACCTTGTTTGACATTCGAACCCTTGCATCCGCACATAACTCGGACTCCCGGAGTGGGCCATGCGAGCTTCTGCATGCTTGAAAATATGACTGGGAATAAAAAGAAGAAAAAAGGTTGTCAGCACGTGTCCTTTGCGCATTCTTTCGAAACCCCACGTCGCTTTGTTTGCCCAAAGCGAGCGTGCATACAACAAAAGAAGGCACGCATATCCAACATAACACGTGCCAAGAGAAATGTGGCAATTGCAGCGCAAGCTCCCAATCAGCGGTCTAAAGCATACAGGCCCATCACGTTCAAGTATGTCTAAATCACGAAAGGACGAGTGACAAACCAGGTGACTACTGACCACGCGGGGCCTGCATGGCGGCAGTGAAATGCCAAGATTTGTGTTGTCCGTAACTTCGGCGAGGATTGAGTGGATGAAGGCCCTGTTCCCCGCAACCGGCCCACCCAAAGGCACCAAGATGGGCGGCATGAAGATGCGAGGCAGGTAGCGAAGCAGAGAAACGAAAACTGAGCGAAGAATCTGAACGCGACGGTGCGTGCAAAATGAGGTAGAATCCGAACGCGGGTCCTCATCACTGTAGTGGGGGACGCCACCCGCCGACGAGACTAGCGAATACGACAGAGAGTTGGCCAGCGAAACTGTTGTCCTCCCGCGTGAGCACGACAAGAGAGCGGCTCCGAGTGCACGGTACTGACCTGGTGTCTAAATTTCCCCGATGCGCAGACAGACTCATACCTGGCAGTGTATCCTACCATCGTTCGCCCTGTGTGACGGCGAGCAAGAAACGTGAACACACG
Source organism: Boletellus aff. lepidospora (assembly GCA_038094175.1). NCBI lineage: Eukaryota > Fungi > Basidiomycota > Agaricomycetes > Boletales > Boletaceae > Boletellus > Boletellus aff. lepidospora. The sequence goes on from JBBPTT010000616.1 coordinate 15,502, forward strand.
CACTCGAGAACCGAAGAAATGTGTGTGCGACCAACCTGCTATTAAAACCGTTCGGGTTCAGCAGCCCTACATTGACAGGCCAGAGAGCAGCTGGTCCATGTAAGGATACGCCACCACGCGAATAGCGACCCGAGAAGCAGACTGGGCTGCCAAAGGCGGCGCCGACGCCAGCATCTGCGTCGGGATGATGGACGACCTCGTCGTCGTGCGCTCTGCGCGTCTGCAGGCGGCGTGCATTGGCTCGTTCTACACCACGATGTTGAAGGTCGTGCATGCGAGCAGTAGTGGTCAGAAACCCCGCATCTTTTCTCTCTCTCAGAGGACGGGTTCAAGGGAGTACTGTCGAGCACGGTTAGATGCCAGGACCCCAGCCTCCCTAGCACGAGGGAACGCAAATGTCGAGCGCTCAACACTGTCGCATCGTGGACGTCCTTTGCCATGCCTACAGGACGGAGATGAAAGTTGAATGCAGCCGCTGCCAACGCAGAGTCCTTGAAACGGATACTAGAAACGCTGGCGTTCACCACGAGGATGTTTTCTCTCAGCAAATTCGCCGAGTCATCTCGAAAGACCGAAAAAGAAAAGGTTTGGTTCCACGAGTGCTGATGCCACGCAGCTTTCTGAAGAGCGTTCGGTCGCCGCGCTTTCAACAGTTCAACCGTTCACGTTCGTCGGAGTCCGAGAGCATCCCAAAACTGAAGACGCTTCTTCTATATCATTCCGCCATCGGAGCTGTGCGGCACTTGCACCAGTACGTCCAGTGCCTCGACAACCTGGCAATGCACCAGGATGCCCCGTCGTCCCGCCCTCCCCGTCCTACGCGGTCTTGCAAACTTCCACATGGTATTTCTCTCCCCTTGTTTTGAGAAAGAGAAACGTTGTGACATGCACGGTGCAGTTCGTTCGCGGGTCGTCCACAGATATAACCACCTCGCGTCGTCCTCTGTATGCCGACCATCTCGCTGTTCGTCGTGCCCGTCTGTCAAGACGAGGCAGCGGTACCTGTACCATGCGCCGGACGACCGACAGCGAGCGCGAAAGAAGCCATGCAGGACGTCTCGAGGGAGTATCATGATCAGATTGGATGCGCCACCCTGATAACGGTACACTGTCTACATAAACACAACTTAAGCCTGATCCCCCCATCCACCCACCTTACCCCCACCCATCTACTCACCCAGTAGACAGGATGTATATATATGATAGAATTGTTGGAGTGTGACTTGGAGGGAACGGCCGACAGATGTGTTCACGACCTTCAGTGCTTGCAGTCACTGCAGGTACAGTTGCACCTAGTTAGAGCAGCAGAGGTGACACTGGCGGTCAATGACAGAGTCGGTTCACGAACGAGAATCAGACATACCTGGAGTTGCATTGACAGCTCACGGAGCCAGTGCAGCACGCCTGGTTGACTGGAATGGTGACGATCTGCAACAACGTTCCACGACCGCTGTCAGTCACTGCGTTGGCAAAAGCACAAATGAGAAAGGCCATCACCCACGTTCTGCATGGTAGAGATGATGGAATGAATTGTCCAGATGTGAATAAACTGGTGAATGAGGACCTGGGGGTGAAACGCAGGAATTTATACATCTCGGGGGTCCAATTTAATGTTATTTATGTTCCTCCAAATGCGATATGTCGTCGTGCTCCAGAAATCGGCGCTGGAGTATTCTCCCACTTGCGCCGTCACAGACAAATGACTTGTCCCCAGTATTGTTCCGTCAAATAGATCCTATCGAAATTCTGGTCAAGAAGGACCGTGAAAAGAATAAAGTAAACAATAAGTGATATAAAACAAGAGGGGAAAAGCGAGGTATGCCAAACCTGGACTGCCGGAGATCTTGCAATCCCGCTTGCAGTGGTACATCGATAACGAACCCACTCACGTGATTGCACTTGCTCCCGTTGCCTGCCGAGTACCTTGTCTACTGGACGACGGTCTTACCGACGTAGCACTGTACATCAACGAAAAAGTGGACTGCTCACCAAATGCTGTCACTGGCAGGCACTGCCCCGCGGTGATATAAAGGCAATGGGAACGACGTAAAAGGTATCCGATGGTAAAATCCGTGTCACCAATTCACAGACGCGGAGCAGTCCACCGCAATTCGAAGCCCCTTGGTCTGGGAGTGCTCAGATGGGCATGGTGCACCCGTCGTCACGATCCTATCTCTCCAATAACTCGATCGGACCGGGACGATTTCTCAAAGGTGACCTTGTCCGTAATCACCGTGGATGGTAAGTTAAAGCTGTCTTCAAGTTGGCACAGGTGGAAAAGCAGGTTACCTGATGCATGGCGTGTACGAGAATGTCTCAACAGGGGTAAGGAGGACACCCCGATTGCGGGGGGCCATCGAGTCAACGTTCCTGATTGAATTCACCCAATGCGGTGGAAGCACGGCTGACTCCACCAGAAAACCGCGCAGGGTGGTCGATGGGCGGCGATGTCCCGATTCGATTTGCTGTGAGCGTATTCTGAGACATGATGTTGGTTGGGTGGCTGACTGATGATTCTGGCGTGATAAGACAGGAGCGCTGGATCAGGGTGACAGCCGGACCCCAAACGGGGATGACGAACACGAGACCTTGCCAAGAAGCTGGAATAATCGCCGTTCGGCCGACAGGCCTACCATCAGGCAAACACGCGCCACGGCACACAAGTAGATTTTTCCCGGAATAGGCAGAGGACACATTCATGGAGAGTGATGGCGAGGGTGTAGTGCCTGGTACGGGCGGTCTGGCATGAACGCAAGGAATATCTTGGGAAGTGTGAGCGATGCACCAGATCAGACCAAGCAAGACGTGGCCCGCTGTTGCAGCACGGCATTCAGCAGGACAGCGACTCACGACAAGCGCAACGACATATCTTCAAACATAGTATCGAACCTGCATTGGAGTAGCAGGTGAGAGCCCTGCAATCAGAGGAGTCGTGGTCGTAATTAGTGAACGTCGCAGCAGCACAGTCGCTGGTATATGAATGCGACTGGTGAGGTACCCTCACAGTCTTCGTCGCGAGGCGACCGTGCTGATGCTCCCATGCGCCGTGGCTGGTCATCACCGCCTGCAAGAACCATGTCAGCCTGTTTCACTGAACCATGCCTCACTCGTTTACTTTGCACGGGGGATCACCGAAACCGGCGCGACGCTGGGCAAAGCCACGCCGTGAAAGTATGCCGCCCAGCAGCCGAAGCGGAGCTCAAATTTACGACGGAAGCCGAGTACATCCCCAGTGCCGTGCTGCAACGCACCATGGATGGCAATCGCACCAACTATAGTTCTGGTTTCGTTCTAGGCGTCGCAGTGGCCCTTTCGTTGACGAGACCAAGCACCAATGCTCCGCTGCCATTAGCGGAGGTCATTTCGGGGCGCGAAAATTACCCGTTGCCGCGACCGGCCAGCCGTATTCGTGGTGTGCTTCGTTCAGAGTAGGTGCCAACAGAGATGCTCTCGCAGAACCACAGTTTCGTTGCAGCGTGGCGGTTACAACGCCCCTTCCCGAGCCAGTGGCACGTCCCCTTCACCATGTGCCTCATCCCCACATGTAGACATTTGGTTATGCGAACCAACTCCCCGCGTATCCATATACGAATTATATCTGGCATCGCGACGATGATCGCCTTTGGCTCGTCAGTGTCCCTGCATTTCCTTTCCATGGCAAGTGCTTTTCTGTTTATCAATGCGCTTCAGGATTGGATTCATTGATGTTGACTGCTGACTTGGGGGGGGTAGGTTGTACGGCCCACGGGCGTGTTCGTCACGAGCGACCGCAAGTTGACTTTGAGTTGTATTTTTTAGGCTGCTTGTCGGTGGAACGTTTCCACGCAATCTTTTTCCGTGGCTTGCCTTCGTGGACTGGGCTCGTTCTACAACCTTGTATGAGTGGTACTCTTTCGGGGAGACAGGGGGGTCGGGGCATCTGGTACGGAATAAGTCTCTATTCGGAGGCGATGGTGTCGAGCCGACTCGTCCACTCTAGATTCCCACCAAACGCTCTACAGAAAACGACAAGGCGTAGTCCAACGCTCTGCAGGGTAGTCTGCCGGCCCTCGGCTCAGACGTTCCACCTGCCCCGCGTTCGCTCTGGTATCTCCGACTCGACGACAAGTGATCGTTACCGTCAGTTTGCAACGTATCTCATTTGAGACCGTGCAGACGTTCCTTTGCAATAGCTATCGGGTCAAGACCTGACATGACGATCTCGCACGATTTCAAAATCGTTCCCCCGGGTCGACGGTGAGAGACGGCGCGCCAAAGTTGCTGGATGAGACCGCAGTACGAGTTATCGGTGAGCACGACGCGACAGGGTGATGCACAACATGACCTGGTCGAGTGCGCACCCTCGCCTGATGGGGATGTATGCAATCCGTGCGTTGTGGTCATGTGGGCCATATCTTCGCCAGCCCCCCACAGCGTCCGCATCGACATCCTTGGGCTCACAGACTAAGACATACATACATACATACATACATCTGATTGCAAAGC
>JBBPTT010000617.1:0-19980 GCA_038094175.1 Boletellus aff. lepidospora
GCCTCACGACCCCCGCGACGGAGCGAGAGACGACACGCCCACCGCCCGCCCGTCTTTTTTTTTTTTTTTTCGGACGAAACGAGGACCTCGATCGAGACGTCGACCGTCGCGGGCCGCCGCCCATCACACACGCCGCGCCCGCACCCCGAGGCCCCGTGCATGACGCCGTGGCCCGTGGGTGGTGCGCGCCGGTCCGTGACACTGCGCGCGCCATCAGCTCGAGGCGTTTCTGTTTTTCCGGGACCCGTGCCCTACTCTCTGACGGGACGGCACAGACGGAGGTCGCGCACGCGAGATGACGTGAGGTGCATACGTGAACGGGAGGAAGCCCCGGGCCGGGGCGGGCCGCCATCCGCCGCACCCCGTCGTTGGACGTGCGTCCGCCCCCGCGACCGTGCCTGGGATCGAAACCACAGAACAAAAAGCCACGCGGGGATGGACGCATGAACGCGCCCCGCCTGGCGTTTGGCAACCCACGCGCGCGCGTATGTCAAAAACAACAACAACAACAACAACAACAAAAAATCCTGAAACGAACCTGTGGGGCCGGGCCGAGGCCGTGACAGGACACGGACGTCCTCGTCGTGTTCCGGGTAAACAGTGGCGACGGGCCGTTGCATGCTTGGGGAGCCGTCAGCTCCGGCGCTCGAGGACGTTTCTTTGGGTGTTTGTGCGGCGCGCTCAGTTCGTACGGCGTCGCGTCTCACACCGCTCGACTGGCTCAGACACGTAAAGGAAGACGAGGCAGACAGGGTGCAACCGTCATTGTCAGGGTGTTCAGGGGAGATAGCTAATGTACACGTGCAGCGTGCGTGAAAGCGAAACGAGTCTCGCCGGGATGGTTTGTAATTGGATACGTGTGCGCGGTTACACAGAAACGCAGTAGGGAGGTCGGCGTGCAAGAAGAGAAGGGAAATAGAAGATTAAAGAGAGGATTAGAATAATAGCTATAACATCGTACTACATAATAAGCTATGGCGCCAAAGGTCCATGTAAATACGTGTTGAAGTGGACGCGTTTGGCGTCGGAGGAAGAATGAAGTATGCTACCCGAATAATAAGAATAAAACACACGTTACACAGGACGAAGCGAACCGGCGGTCCTGCCCCGGTAGAGGATTGGGAAGAAGATGCGATCGACTTGCGAGCGACGTCTATGCGACACCGCCGATCTCGATGAAGCTGCGCCAGTTCCAGGATGAGAGGTCGTCGTCCTTGAGGTCGATGAAGCTTTTCAGGGGAAACCAGCTCTCGATGGTGCTCCGCCGTTTCCGTCCAGAGCGCGTTGGCCGGGCTGGCTGCGTCTGGTCCGCGGACACATGCTTGCGCGGGAGGATGGGGAGGACGACATCCGCCTCGTCTTCCACGTCTGCAAAGGCACTGAGGTCCTCGGTGTGGACCACGGGCGTCGTGGGCGGCTTGGGTGCACTCGACCTGCGGGCCATCGACTTGTCGTCCTCGTCGTCACTGAAGCTCATAAAGTTGTTTCGGAGACTGGAGACGCGGGGGACGCGGTTGGGAGCGCGCGAGCGGCCCTCTAGACATGCGAGCGCATCCATGTGGCTCTTTCGACGGACATGCGAGCTGACAGAGTCGGAGCGCAGCGAGACTGACCGGCGGGGGCCAGAAATGGCACCGACGACGGGGAGGCGGGAGGGCTTGCCTGACGGCGTGGATGGTGGCGAGAGGGAGGCGGGGGTGGTAGGAAGGTCAGGCAGCGTAGCGGAGGGCGCTGGCTTGGGGGAGGGGATGCTCCGCAGAGAGTCCTTGGAGGCCCGACGGCGGACAGGCAGTGGAGGCACGGGAGGCAGCGCGGTCGTGGGCTTTTCGGCTCGTCTACGAGGGGGTAAGAGGGGCACGGCGGGAGAAGACGGAGGGACGCACGCAAAGTCATAGATGGATTTCACGTCGACGGTGCATGTCCAGCTGGTGGACTTGGAGAGGGTGGAATGCTTGCGCCGGTGGGAGGGCGCGTGCCACTTGTTGTCTGCGAGGTCGAGGTAGAGGAAGGAGCGGAGCTCGACGGTGTCCCGTTTGCCGGTCTGCAGGGTGAAGTAGATGGCAGAGGCGTCGTCCAAGTTGGGGGGGCTCCGGGGGGAGGGTGCGACGGCGGGGGAGGAGGCGGGGGCGGGCTCTGCGAGCAGGCCCATGGTGAAGAGGCGCGAGTAGGACGGGCACATGAACATGCTGGGGTGGGGGAGGGTTCGGCAGCGGCGGCGGTGGTTTATATGCGAGCATGGACAGCCAAGGGAAAGTTTAATACTTGTCGGCGTTACGTCCGCGCTTTCGCCTGTCTGCAGGGTCGACACGGCCGGGCACCGCAATGAGTTGCCGTAGATACACCGACTCGTCCAAGCACGTGCCCTTGCACGATGGAAGCCTGCCTGGGTCGCCATGGCGCCGCTCAGGGGGGGCGATCGAGCCGATCTGCGCGAGCATGGCCCGGTGCTGTGCGTTGTTCCAAGGGGACACGCGGTGCGCCCCGTCCCCCGTTCGAGGTCCAGCGTCGAGCCGAGCACACGAGGCGACCCTCCCTTCCCGACCGGGACAAGGCGCAGCAGGGTATCAGGGAGGCGGACTGCCGCACCCGATTGAACATGTCCTTGCACACGTGCTCGTCCTGCTGGCAACAGCTCTCACGCGGATGCTTTCGCCCTCTTGTCGCCGCTGCCAGAGGCCCGCTCAGGGGCTCGTCACGTGCAGGCGCGGACCGGCTGCACACACGGGCACACCGCGTCGAGGTCGAGGGCGACTCGCCTGGGTCGCTGCAAGAAGGCGAGAATCCCCTTGGCGGCAGCATTTCATGACGGAGCGAGATCGTCCCTCGCGAGTCGCGGCCACGTTTGAGGGTGCCATTGTATTCGATATGATGGTTACCGGTCCTCTGTAAATGCGAGCCCCGACGCGGCGTTCATCACCCACGCCCTTGTCAAGGGCATGCCCGGATTCGTCGAGCGTCTCCCTGCGTGGCAGCGTTCGCACGCCAACGCGTCAGGCAATCGGTCAAAAACTCAAATGCGCGTCACGAGTCACGCTGGCCGTCCACGGGCATATTGCTCGCTTGATGCGCGCGTTCCGATCACCGTCGCTGTACCGAGCCGGACGTGCGTGACCGCATACCGCCATCCGGCCAGCCCACCTCGCCGGCTGTCGTGCTTGTCATCCTTGGCGAACCCCATCCGTCGACGTCAACAGCGCCCACGCCATTCCCCCTTTGGGACACCGCACCTCGTCTTCTTCGGGTCCTGATGCCTGTGCGCAGCCGTACGTGAGACGCGACGAGGGCGACCTTGATGTGCGTTCCTTTCGCTAGCCCAGGTGGGGCGGTGCTCGCGCTCACGTACAGCCCGCAGGTCTCCCCCGCCTGGACCCTCGTGCCGTGAGCGCGACAGACGGCACCGTCGCAAACGGGAGATGGACCGACTTTACTGGGACGAGTCCCGTAAAAACTTGGAATGTCGCCGCCGTGACGTTGGTCCCCTCCGTTACGGCGTGCTGACAGCTGACGGGCGTCGCTCTGAACCGGGGACAGCGCGTCCGGGGTCCCTGCTCTCCGGATGATCCGAAGCCGGGAGGATGTCCCATGGTCCTATCTATCGCCTTTCCTGGTGCCAGCCTCGACCAGCTCGACACGGGCGTAGGGTCCTGGGCCCAGAGCTGGTCCCTGAAACGCCGGATGTCCGGACCCATCAGAACACGACGCTCCCCTGCGATGCCGTGGCGGTTGATCAGCGTCCCAATCCAAGCGCTCTGACGCACGTCCCGTCGTCTACCCGCCCCCAGCCGAGCCAGCACAGTCGCTAGTCGCCACGTCGGGTGCGTTCACGTCATCCCGATCGATGGTGCGCGGTTCTCCCCTCCCGCGATGCCGAAGAGCCCGGCCTCGCCCGCCACGCAGTGCTGCACTTGACGATTGCAAATTGTCGCGCCACCCGACGTGTGACGCCCTCCCAGTGCTGTCGTACGCGCCGTGGACGTCGGGTGGGGGGGCGGTGGCGCTTTATTGTCGCCATTCATTCTCTTGTGACGTGAGGCGCACCATCGTCGGACGCCACGGGTGCGCCGTGCTCTTTTTTTCTTTCTTTCTTAGAAAGCATCAGACATTTCGTTTGCTGACCAGACCAGCTTGGTCAGGCTGCTCGGAAGAAAAAGGGCTCGACGCCGCAAGGAGAGGCAAGTTGCGGATCCAGATCCAGGCTGGGCAGGACGGCTTTGGAAACTCGACTCGTGAACACCAGTATGTACTTATCAAGCGTACCTGAAGACGGCACGTGATCACGGTGACTCAGCCTGTGCCGCTTGTGCGTTTGCCGTGGTCATTGCCCTGTCGCTGCAGTGCTTCCGCCAGTCTGGCGTTGCAGGGACGACGACGCCGACGCCGCCGCCGCCGCCGCGTCGCTCAGCCGAACTCTTTTTTGTGTCATTTCCACTGCCCGCATCTTCTCAAGGTCACACCCGCGACGCAGTTCGTCTCGTCGAGTTCTCTCTTGCCAAGCAAACCAGGGCCCTTCCCTCCACGTGCTGACAAGGTCTTCTGAGCCCCGCCGCTAACCAAGGTCACAATGCACCGCCTCCCGAACCTGTCGTACGCAATATGGGGAGGGACGCACATGACCGACTTCCTAGCGCCATTTGGTCAAGCCTCCCTCGGGCTCTCCTCTCCACGGTCGGCTTTTTTTTTTATCGTGCACCATGACCATAAGCAACAGAGTTCGCGCTCGCTAGCGCACGCCGTCTGACCCAAAACCAACAGGGCACGTGAATTAGGAAAAAAAAAACGGACGGGGGCTGATACCCGGTTCGAGCCGCCTTCCCTGTCCGGGCGTCTCTGTCTCCGAGCCTCGGTCGCTATTCTCCCGAGCGCGCGCGCCGCTGAAGGTTCGTCGGGTCCGAGCCTCGTCTCGCGCCGTGACTGAGCCTTCTGTCAAACCCTATCTAGTCGTGCTCGGAAGCAAAAAGACAAAGGAAAAAAAGCTTTTTTTTTTTTTTTCCTCTGAAACGCAATGACGTCTGTTGGGCCAGAGCACCGGCGGACGCTCGTTCTGACAGTCCGGGCGGAACCCGTCCTCTTCGCTTCCCGAAAAAAAAAAAAACAAACACACACACGCACACCCGAGTTGGCTGGGATATATATATATGCCCGGGCTCACCGTGTCCCGGTCACCTCAGTGTGGTTGTGCCCACGTTTGGGGACGCTGGGCGGTCGACTCTCTCTCTCCAGCACATGACGTCACATGAGCCATCGATCATGCACCTTGGGCTTCGTGACACGTGCGTGCTTGGAGTCCAAAGTCCCCGGCTGCTCCCTCATCACTCCGAAAAGAAACACAGGGGGAATTGAGACGGGTACGTGAGTGGGGTGGAAAAAAAAAAGTCGCGTCTCGAAGCGTCTCTCGAATGCGTGCGCGCGTCATGACCACACGCCGGCGGGTGGCACGCGGGCGACTCTGCGCATCATATCGTGCATTGGCATCCCAACGGGCCGACGTCTCTCCCTCCACAGCTTTATGGCGCTCGGTCTCTTCTGTCTTCTAATCCCGACGATCACCGCTGCCATATTGAGGGGGAAACCGATGCAGGAATGTGTCGCAGTGTCTCCATGGCGTCGCCGGCAATGAAAAACTCCAAGGACTAGTCCTCCCACCAGTTCGGCACCTACCACCGGTTCGGTAGTCACACTTGTCACGAATTGTCACACACTGTCGTTGTGCTGAATTTTAGACGCAGCCCTGGCGTCAAGCGCCGAGTGACCATGAAACGGATGTACGTTCCGTCGAACGCAGAAGCTCGTGCGGCGGGAAGCGGTCCATCCTTGAGTGCAACATACGGAGGCGTGATGTCGCCTGCAGCACTTGCACGTTCGAGGATCACGACGAGCTCCGAGTCATCGCCGTGCTGGCGATCACGTCCTCGCTTGCCTCGTGGGCTTTGGTGGCTGCGCTGACGGTCTTGTGGGTACCGTCAGTAAGGGCCTTGACGGCGAGCTCTATTCGGGGATCATGTTCTGGGTCCCCGGTGGAAGCTCGCACCCTCCCACAGCCCGCCATCGCCAGCGACTGACGTCGGGACCATGTTTGAAGCTCTGCTTCGGCATAACTCGGCAAGCGAGCGTGACACTCACTCACTTCGTGGTCTAGAAAAGTACTGCACCATTTTCGTTCGTTCAACTTGGACAGTACTTGCAGAGCATATTAATCAATATGACCAATGTAAAACAGTCAGTGTTGTGTATATTTATTGTAGTGCTAAACTGGTGGTGGGTGCCAAACTGGTGGGAGGGGGACAGTACGGTATTATCGTCTTGCCAGCCGAGCGTATGGATGGGAAACATTTAACAGACCAACATAAATAGTGGACAGGAATCCTATATATTGACCCCAGTCATTTTCAGCGGCCGTGAAACCGTGCATCGGGTCATGCTCTAGTCTAGATGTGCGATCAAGAAGAATAAAAGTCTATTGCATATACACAGTCACTATCCTGCCAACGAGGTATCATGTGCATACAACGACAAGTAAAGGCGACTGGCTGTACGCGCGATCACTTGCCACCAGTGGTGCCGAGACCCATCGTCGACTTGAAAGTGTCGTAGATCCACCATTGGAAGCCTGGTCGTACGCGTGTCAGACCAGCGCGTACCGCGTCAGATCTCACGGATAGCACTCACCAGTCAGGGTACCAATCATGAGCACACGCGTGCCGAGACCCTTGGTAGCAAGGGCAACCGCGCCCGTCTCGGAGGCAATCTGACCGATACTCTTGCCCTTGTTCGTAGGTTTGCCCATGAGCGACACGATCGAGTCGGCAGGATGTGACACGATCGCGCAGACGACACCAGCGAGGTAGCCCGAAGCAAACGTGACACCGAGCTGCGTCGTCTTGGAGTAGCTCTCCTTGGGCTCCGTAAGGTAGTGCGTGTAGAACAATTGCACGATCTTTTCAAAGAAGAAGAACTTGGCCACCGTGTACGGGATCTGACCATTGGCGATCAGCGCACGAACCGACTTTGAAACAGAATGCAAAAGCGGACTGACCTGGCGCGACCACAGAGGCACGAGCGAGCCAAAGGGATACCGCGTCTCGATCTTGTTCTTTTTCATCTCCGCGATAGCAGCACCAAACGAAACCGGGAACGTCCCGGTCGGACTGGTCTGAATCTTGACCTTGGTCATCTCCAACGGACAGAGCGCGATATCAGCAAAGACTTCAGCCGAGGCAGAACCCACGACCCAGATGGCAGGCTTGTACTGTGTCGACAGTTCCTCGCCAGCCAGGTTCATGTACACGTCCTTGAACACCTCGTAGAGACCGTACTTGAACATGCCCTGAAGAGAGTATCCGACGAGGGTGGGACCAAAGCCTTTCCAGATACCCGTCTGGCCTTCCTCGCGCACGAGGGTGGCAAGACCAGAAGTGAGGCCCTTGTATTTTTGGGGGTTCACCTGGGGAGCTCGGTCGGGATGCTGTTGGTCTGGGATAGTAAAAATGGACGTGCCTGCATGTTACATTTGGCGACGTCGAGCGGCGTGATACCGGCGTGGGTCAGACCACACGCAAGAGCACCGCCGAACATGCACTTGGCGTAGTAGGAAGAGTCATGGGGAACGGGGCCAAGGTATCTGGCAGCATCGAGTGAGCGCTAGCTCGGACAAGGAAAAACGAAGACCCACCTTGCATCCCACTTTCCAGACGGTGCCAAGTGAGCCATGAGGTCGAGAGAGGTCGAAGTGGTGGGTCTGTGGAAAAAAGACTGGACTTGACCGGTCGAGGGCCGTGGAGGTCGTTAATAGAAAGGGAAAGGCGTGCGTCGGGAAAAAAGGCACTTTTTCAGCACAGCAAACAGCCGAACACTCGGCTGGAATCGGAATCGGATCGGAGCGTCACTGCTCCGGACCGCCAATCAGACACGTTCGTCGTAGAGCCCTGCATGGCCCATGCTACACGCTCGTCTTTCTCTGCCGTCGTTCGTGCTGCGGTGCGACCATGTCGCATGGCGGTCGTGTCAGCAAGCGCCAGCCCGCAGGTCCTTGGTGTGTCAAAAACAACAGCATTGGACGTCCCAGCAGCCCGTCAGCAGCTCTTTCGTCGTAATCACGGTGAGCTAAGCTGCGTTGGTAATGCGACATTGCTCAACGGACGCGATGACAAGAAAACACACACAGCCGCAACTCAGCATATCAGGACGCCTTCGAGTATAGACAGGACGACGCTGCGCTGAACTACTAGCCGTCTCTGGCGTTGGTGTGACGCCAATGTGAGCTTCACCCGGTCCCCATCGTTCTGATCCGCTCTAGTTCCCGGTACTGAGCTTCTATTACCTCTGGGGGCTGCCGCTCTCCAATGTCAGGATCCTCTTCGATCGGGATGTGCGTCGCAGCGAGAAGGTGCCTGAGTATGTTCTGAGCGTTGAGCAGCCCTCTTCCCCTGTGGAAACTGACGACGTTGAGGACACGCTGTCGACATTGGTGTGAGTGCGCGCAGAGACGGCATGACGAAGCGCGACTTGCCCTGTCGCGGTCCCATCGAGTCACCCGATCGCGGAAATCGTGAAGCGGCTTGACGGCTTTCCTGTCGTCACCCATCTGCAACAAGTGGATGCGGAACATATGTGGCGGGATACACTTCCATTTTAGCTTCTGACAAAAGTAGACTATCGCGTCAAGAAGCTCTTGGGTATCAACTGTTTGGAAGCGTGGGTCAAAACTATCCCGACTCCAGCCCCCAGCAGGAGAAATGGCTCACTTGCGATGTTGTCGGTGATGATCAGGAGGATGACAGGTTTCGGAGTGCGCGTTTCATGAATTAGCGGAAGGCTCTCCGCGCACAGCTGGGACACCTTCTCAGCCATCACCTTGTCCCCTGAGCATCACGTCAGTGCACACGTGGGACGAGGGTTTGTTGGATTCGAACCAACCTCTCCAGATGGGGACAGAGTTGAAGATGCGCTCAAATTCAACCGTAGTCTGCGATGGACAGCTCGAGCCCCGGTACTATAAAGGTTGTCGAGACCTCACCTTGATGCAAGGACGGCATTCTGCGTGATGTAAAAACTTGACATCCATCCCTTCCCACTTGCTGTCTGAAGACAGTATATCGATGACGCCTGTGAGTGCTGCCCGTGTTTGCGCCCAAGAGTATTGCATCTAAAGCACCAACGATACAATGAGCACCCCCAACGCACACAACGACGGCTGGAACTTACAGACGGGGTGTCGTCGATCAACGTGAAGCACTTGGACTGACTAGACTTGAGGGTGAGTATATGCTCGTTACCCAAGGCACCAAAAAAAAGACATACACCAAGTACTTGAACTGGACGTTTTCCCGGCTGCTGAGGGCAAAGGGCTGTGGACGTTTGGGTGGCTCAACCCAGCCGTCCTTTGGGCTCGTGTATGGTGGCGGGTCGTTCTGGGACTTCTTTTGTATCTCGCCCAGTATAGTTCTGCTGACGACGAACGGTGAACGGGGTGCTGGCAGGCAGTCGCGGAAAGCAGAAGCTTACACAGGCCGGGGCCGTGGAGGACTGAGCCACGGGGATGGCGAAGCTCTCCCAGACGACTTTGGCCAAGGAGGGCTGCCGGGGATGGAGCCTTCTACTATGGCCTCGATTTCTTGGCGGACAGACCACCGGGGAGTCGGGGTCGCCCTTGCCGTGTCTGCAGTAGGTGTAGGTGCAATCACCGGCAGATTCTCGAGATGGAACCGTACGTGTGAGCCACACGTCAGCACCTCGTACTCGAAGACCTGGTACGGCCGCGTCAGTCTTCTCAGACGGTCTCGCGAGAACGGGCACGCACGTCGTGGGCATGGCCATGCCTGTCCCGAAGTCGTGCGCCACCTCTTGACGAGGGGCTCGTCGTGCCGATGTCTGAGCGGGGCACGAGCATTCATTCCAAGCACACGTGGGTGGATCATCGCACAAGAGAGCACTCACGCATCTCGCCCTGCGGAACTCGACGCGTTAGCACCCTACCGAGAACGTCGACGAGCGAGCAAAGTACCCTCAGCAAACCCCTGGCAATATATAGGCCTCCGTGAAACGGGGCTGCGAGCGGAGGGATGTCATTTCCTTTCGTTGGCGTCTGAAGCGGATAGGTGGTCACGCCAACGACTCGGAATCGAGAGCTGGGCTTACCCATGTGAGCGGGAGCGCTGCGGTGCAGTGATCCATATGGTGTTGCAGGAAGAAGAACAAAACAATGCAGCGATTTCGGACGAGGGAGCGCCCAGGGCCCGGAGAGACTTGCTCGCTTTAGTACGAGTGGGACGTTCCAGTGCCAGGCGCGTGTACAATGAACGTACGTTGCGACCCTCGGAATGCTCATTTCTATCTAGAACACGGACTACTACACGTTCGGGTGGTGCTCGTTGCCGCGACCCCATCATCTTGCGCAGAGAGCTCGCAAGTCCCTCACACCCTGGGAGACGGGGTCCCTGCGGACCCACGCTCCTGACAGGCCTGATCGATCATCCCCACAAGCGAAAACGAGGCTCCAAACGTGCAGGATGTGGGTAAACTTTATCTGATCGATTCCGCTTGATAGTGAACACAAGGAACGGCCGCGCTGGGAGTGGGAGTCTGGCGTATGGTGCGAAGTGAAACGGGGGCGGTCCCTGCCTCACCCTACGCGTCCGCTGACGTTGCGTTGGCCGTGGACTGTTGCAACGCTGCTTCCCTGGGCGGCCGTAACAAGGCCTGCATTTCCCCAAATAAAGGTAGCGACCTTGTTCGTTTCCCATCATACACCAAGGTGCTTTGCGGGCGACTTTCGACTCCACCTTTCAGTGCACGACGTTGCAACTAACCAGCCTACACCACGCCTCTCGAATCCCTTGTGAGCTACGACATGCGCGTAAGTGATTGGGTACCGGCTCGCGGTCAGCTGACGCGTCACGAACGCTAGCCAGACAACCGGGACTTTGCAGTGGATGTCCGGAGCCACGTCGATGATTTCCTCATTCCCAAGTACACCAGGAACATGCCTTTCAGGCTTGTGGACACGTACACTGGGCTCATTCTCGAGCGATCAGAGATCGTCTCGCTTCTCAAGACAAGGAAGGACTATCGCGCTAAGCTCGAAGAGGTCGTCTGCGAGGCGATACAGCTCGCTACCCCAGCCCACCCGGAATGTCTGGCCCAGCGACCGAAGCTCTGCCATCTCGACGCTTTCATTGCCGAGTACCTGGCGTTCGCCATGCTTTCTCACCTTTGGCGAGGTCGAGAACCCAGTCTCATCGACGTCAGAACGGCCACCTGCGGCATCTACTCTTTGCGCGCCAAGGGTCCGGTGGACGGACACGTAAAAACGCTCCACTTTCCCAAAAGCGAAGTCGATGATTTCCCCTGTGGCGTACGAAAACTCCAAGAATTCTGTTGCGTGGCTGCAAAATGCGGATTTCGCTGGGCGTGGTCCGACACGTGTTGCATCAACAACGAGGACTATGCTGAGCGGTCGGAATCTATCAACTGCAGGTTCCTCTGGTATCACAGCAGCGAACTGACAATCGTTTACCTCGACGACGTCGAGGAGGTCAAAGGCGGCCGCCTACCGCCCGTCGGCTGTGTGGAGGGTAATCCGTGGTTCGAGGATCCGGAGATCAAGAGGCCTCTTCCCCCCTCCCACTCGTCAACATCACAAACGTCTTCCGACACCTACGCGTCAACTTGCCAAACACCACCATACCTCTCCCTCCACGACCGCCTTCATGACAAGACGTTTCCGCAACTCCGATCCATGCACCTAGATTCCCAGGTCGAGAGGCCCCAATTGAAATCTCACCTCGTGGACAACTTTTGCGGCATCGAGGACCGCAAAGTCAGGGGCAAATATCGCAAGCTACCGGCCTGGGTTACGGGGGGCTGGACACTGCAGGACATGGTCTCATCGAAACGCCTTCGGTTTTACAGCAAACATTGGACTTTGCTGGAGGAAGCCGAGGATTGCGACACGAGCGAAGCAGAATTGCGGTTTTCCATCTCTTCTTTCCGGTACCGGGCTCGTCTCGTTGACCATCGCGCTAACGACATTTGGAGCGATGCGCTGGTGAGCACCACTGGCGTGCCCGTAGAGGACTTGGTCGACTTTAGGGTTGGGGCGAAGGATGTGAGGTCAAGATTGTGCTGGGTGGCGAGAAGAACGACAACGAAGGTGGAAGACATGACGTACTCTCTCCTTGGTATTTTCGACGTCAGCTTGCCGGCCCTGTATGGGGAAGGACCGCGTGCGTTTCTTCGTTTGCAGGCCGAGCTCATAAAACGGACTGGTGATCTGTCACTCTTTGACTGGTGTGGACGTGGCTCCTCCCTCAACTCTTTCCTCGCGCATGGTCCAGAATGTTTCGTGGTGCACAACCTTCCCCATCCGATCATCGATGACTCTCCCGAGTCAATATTCCACATGATTGGAAACCTCTTTTGCGCGATATTTGGGACCGCGTGGAACGGTATCAGGGCTGCGGCTCATGAAGTGATGGCTTGGATCAAGAATGTGATGAGGTCACCGCCAGCCCGCCATAGCCTCGTCGGCGGAGAGCTAAACATCTCCCTGTTTGAGCACCGAGTCACATGCTGCGAACGCCTAGAAAACGCCGAGCCGTGCGACCCATATCACCACTACAAGCTGGAGGCTGGTGGCCTTGTGACCACAAACGTCGCTCTCGCATCGCACGCTTTCAACCTGGTGGAGCACCCGACGCAATACTACTTGTGCCGCACTTGGGATCAGCACGCCGAAAACGTGTTCCTAGTCCTTCTCGAGCTGATAGATTATATCCTTCAAGACATCTGGTGTGAGTTTTGGAATTGCATCGACAAAGGATCGGAGTGCCGCAATCGTAAGTGGCTGCTCTTTTTCTTTCGGTTTATGAAACGCTGACTGTCGCTCTTAAAGCGGAAGTCAGAGATGAAAGGGATACCCCGGGGTCGAGGCTGCGAGAAGCGATGCAGCTAAAGCGCAAGGCAGTGATGACGTTTTTCCAGTATCCATTCCCGGTCTACCTCGTCCGCGTCGAGGAGAACCGCCGTGTCAGGGTGAGCACGGCAACCCGCGCGGTGTCCGTGTACACCAAGTTCGACTTTACGTTGCCGGTGGTTACGCGGGCGATTTTGTGACGAGCCAGGTAGTGTTTGTACAACGTTGTACTTTGCTGTAGCGAACACAAGTAAATGTTGCTAGACTCGGACACTGCGGGCGTGGTATTACGTAATGGCGAGTTCGTTCGGCGAATTAGCGATACTTAGGCTTGATGAAAAAGAGTTCTCACACTCCACTTCATGCCCAACCAAGCTGTGGCTTCCGTCACACCGCCGGGCCTGTTCCCCTGGGCGTCTTGGCCTCCCTGAGGCACAAGTGTGATCGCAGCCGCTCAGGGAGTGGTCCAGTCGCCGTAGAACATGGAGCCCAGGGTCCGCCTTGGGCGTGCTACCAGTCGGAACACGACCCACGTACGTTGTCGTCCCTTGTCTACGCGAGATAACTTGGACAATAGTCTAGCCCACCGCACCGCCCAGAGGCTTCAGGCCGCCATGCCGTTTCCCCTTTCACGGCTTGCTCGTGGGGGTGTCGTAAACATATTCAGCGCCAATGCGAACCTTGTTCCCACTCGCTTTTCTTCACGATGTCCACCGCTTTTTTCTCATCGGGTTGATCCCTTCGTTTTTCTTTCGTGCGCAGCAGTTCTCGTCTCTTTGTCATGCCTGTGTCCCCAGCGCCGTTTGCATTGGTTGTCCTGCTTTTCCTTCTAGTTGGGGTGTTTGGGGCGCCACAGCCAGCTGTTCCTGCTGCTGGTCAGCACATCCATTTAATGCAACGGTCTCAGGCCGTGCTCAACGACGCTGAACGAGCTCGGTGGGCAAAGAGTCAGCGAGACGCCGTCATTTCAAAGTATAGACTGGGATCTTCGAACGAGAAGAGGGCAACAGGGGAAAACCTGTGCGTACCGCGCCGCGATGTGTCGTCGTATTTCGCTGACGGGTTCGCTCTCGTCACGTTCATCAGCGTGGTGAACCTAGGGTTCGATTCCAGGTGAGCGCCGCTGTGAATTTCTCGGTAGGTCAGGTGGATTGGTCTCACCTTACTTTTCTTCTCCCCAAGATACTATGGTACGTTGGCGGTCGGTACGCCGCCACGCTCCTTTGCGGTCATCCTGGACACTGGCTCTGCGTACGTTCTGAGATGCGTGGGGTGTAGCCACGCGCTTAGCGAACCACCTCAGGGACCTCTGGGTTGCATCGTCGAACTGTAACTCATCGTGTGCAAGCACCGAAAATTTCGATCCAGCGACGTCGTCGACGTTCAAAAGTCTGAACCGCACTTTTCTTGTCACTTACGGCAGCGGCGAGGTGACGGGGATGCTCGCTGAGGATGTTGTGCAGATGGCTGGATTCACCGTGGCAAACCAGCAATTTGGTATGTTGTCGTTGGGAGAGGCTGTACCGCCGTCCGACCTCTTTCCATAGGCATCGTGAATTGGACGTCATCCAACTTTTTGCAGAGCCCTGTGACAGGTTTGATTGGTCTCGCTTGGCAGTCACTGTCCTCTTCGGGTGCAATGCCCTTCTGGCAAACGTTTGCTAGTGGTGGTCACTGGGATTCACCGTTGATGGCTTTCCACCTTACCCGGTACGTCTGCGGATTTTATCCCTGGCATGCACTCCGTATTGACTTGCTTGCCATTCAAGCTACACCAATGCTTCGCACACCGGCACGTTGGAACCTGGAGGATCGTTCACTATGGGTAATGTAGTTTGAACCCCATGGAACTTTGCTCTCACCATTGATTACGAAGGTTACGTCAACGAAAGCTTATACACGGGCGCCATTGATTATCGAAGCCCCCCAGCTGGCCCAAATTTATATTGGGTCCAAGAGATTACGTGTAAGTGGTGCTACACGCAGCTTCTTCTGTGTTGTTTCATGTATGCCGGTTCGTCAGCGATGACTGTGCAAGGAAGACCCATGTCCCTACCCGGTGGCTCTGGGTCGTATGCTATGATCGACACCGGTACTACACTCGTGGCAGGCCCTGCCTCAAGCATTGCAGCCATTTACGCCCAAATTCCTAATTCGTCTCCCGGGACCGGGGAGTGGGAAGGTTTCTACAGCTATCGTGAGCTCCTATGTTTGCTTGTACAATACAGGCTGTACAAACTGATGGATCGTGGCAGCGTGCACATCCAGCGTCACTGTGGAAATATCGTTCGGTGGACCCAGCTGGGCAATCAGTCCTGCAGACTTTCAATACCAACCAGCCGGTTCCGGGTCCTATTATTGTTACGGCGCGTTCTATGCTATCCCTACTTCATCCGGCTCGCCGCCATGGATCATCGGTGATACATTCCTCGTAAGCACTTTTTTCATTCTTGTCCCCAGCAGCTGAGGCGAGAACATGATCAGAAAAACGTGTATTCGGTGTTCCGATATGACCCACCCGCTGTCGGGTTTGCGGCACTGTCGGAGACGGCGCTCGCGATGAATGGTGTGGGTGGGGTCATCCCTTCCGCAACCATCGGAGCGAGCGTTGCGTCAGTGACTGCAGGAGCTGCCTCGACGAGGCCGCGCGCCTGCAACGTTGTGGTGCTATTTATGTCTGCATTGCTGTCCTTTGTTGCATTTTCGTGACGTAGGTCTGTTCTTTTTCTTCCCTTTTCTTTTCGGGGACCATTACATATTGTTTGGACGCATATACATACAAGAGCCGAGATTAATTTTCTGGGTAAATTATACCGGGGCGCGCGTTGAGGACGGTGACCTCGATCAACGTGGATGCTTGTATTATGTCTTTGGACAAACGATATTATGATTATATAGCGTGTAAAGCTAAATATTTTTGAGTACACCAGATTTCGGACACGGTCTGGCTCTCTAATCGGGGCTCAGGTGGGTCGCCATCAGGCCATGGCTTGCGAACTCAATGCATGTGCAACATTGTGATGTGCATTTGACATCATGTCTGACTGTCGAGGCTGTTGCCAAGGTCTTTCCATGTTGAACTCCCTTGCTTGGTCTGTTCCGCGTCGCCGATGTTTCAAAGCTGCAACATAGCGAGTGCAGCTACACACTGACGTAGGCCTATTGTAGGGCTGAATTGTCATCCCAAGCCGCGCAGTGACTCTATTTGGCCGTCTAGTTCTTCGGCTATTAGCGGTCTTGTATGGCTGCGCACTTCGACTGGGTCATTGTCTTGTTGTCAGCGTGGGATCCGAGGCCGGCGCGTTGTCTGACATCCGGCGCCGCAGTCAGGTCGCACTCGGATGCGGTCGTCATCAATCAAGTGCGGTGCGACCCCAGCGAAGGAATCCGAGTCGGGTGTGACGAACCTCGCGGCATTGCTGCTGCGCGCTTCTCCGCAGCCCTCTACCCGTGAGCCGAAAATTCACTCACATGGTCTTGGCGCTACTAATGCTGAGTATATTTCTAGCGAGCAAAGCACCGTCTTGTCAGTCGTTTCCAGTCCCTTTCCCCCCCTCCGTTCCCGACCCGTCCGTTTGTTTGAAACGCCCTCCTGGACCAAGGCTTGCGCTCGGTTCAAAGGGAAATTGACACTCGATTTTTCTTCCTTTCTTTTTTCTCTGAACCTTGACGGTTTTGGGATTCGAAGCTTGTGCGGCCCAGTTGCAACCTCCCGAAATGATACCTAGCCTTGTCTCCGTCACGTCGTGGCTATTGCTGTGGTCTTCGCTTGAGGCGCGTGGCGCGCCAACGGATGCATCATCATCATCAGGCGGACTGCATATACCTCTGCGAGTGAGGTCGCCCCTCCACGGTCGCAGCGCAGACGAACTTGGCCTCGTGGCTAAGCGCCTGCGGGACAACGCAATCGCCAAGTACTCGAAACGACAGCCGAACCAGAAGCGGAGTACGGGCTACAACTTGTGCGTCTTCCCCGTCACTGCGAGATTTCTACATAGTGCACGTGCTGACGGTTCGGCTCGTTGACAGGATCGTCGACCAAGGCCTTGATTCCTCGTACGTCGTTTCCGGGCTGCTCTGGCGGCATCGCGTCTGACTTTTGGGGGTATGGAGGTATTATGGCTCGCTGGCCATCGGGACGCCTTTGACTTCGTTCGATGTGATCCTCGACACGGGCTCCTCGTCAGTGTTCCAACACGCGTTTTTTTTGAACCGCACTCAACCCTCGTCCTCTCTCGCTTGACGTTTGTGTGCATTGCAGAGACCTCTGGGTCGCTGGTAACACCTGTGAGGCGGGATGCAGTAACATCCCCACGTTCAACCCGTCCTCGTCATCGAGCTTTAGAAACCTCAGCTCGTCGTTCCAGATCCAGTACGGCCAAGGCGAAGCTGCTGGCTATCTCGCCCAGGACGCCGTAAACCTGGCAGGCTTCACAATCTCGAACCAAGCATTCGGTACAGACATCTTTTTCGGGCGAACGTATATTGGTCGAGCTCACTCGTCGCGTTTTTCCTTGCTTTCAATGTAGCTGTGGTAGAAGAGCTGTCGTCGAACATCATCACGGAACCGGTATCGGGGCTCATTGGCCTCGCTTGGCAATCGCTTGCCGTATCGCAGAGGACGCCGTTCTGGCAAACCCTCGCGAGCGACGGGGTGTTGGATTCGGCCCTGTTCGCATTCCAGATGCGGAGGTAAGGGTACTCTCCTGAAACGGGTGTGTAGCGCTTTGCTGAACGGAGATGGGGCGGGGTTTCAGATACTCAAACGATTCGAGAGCGAACGACTTGGAGCCTGGAGGACAACTTACGTTGGGTACGTCCTCTTTCTTTGCTCGAGGGCTGTTGCGTGATAGTGACATCCAACGGCGCACACCAGGATACACGAACAGCAGCTTGTACACGGGTTCGATTGACTACATTAATATCCCAGGAACCCCGTCTTACTGGTACCTCAACCTTGCCTGTAAGTTTCTTTCAACTCGTTATTTCCGAATCGTTGATGGGAGCGTGATGCGCAACTTGACAGCGCTGACGGTTCAAGGCAATAACATCTCGTTGGGGAGCGAGACGATGGCCGCCATCGACACTGGCACAACCAACATCGGAGGGCCCTCGGACGTCGTCCAGTCCATCTACGCACAAATACCCAACTCGTCTGCCGCGTCGGGCCAATGGAGCGGATATTACCAATTCCGTACGTCCCTTCTGCGATTTCGTTTTTACCTACACGTTGCTAACTCTTCGCCTTTCTTCCCCTCTCTCCATGTCCGCGTACATACGTGCACACGTACAGCTTGTGATACATCGGTGACGGTCGAGTTGTCGTTTGGCGGCAATACGTGGACGATTAGTCCAGCTGACTTTGCGTTCACATCAATCGGCTCCAACGAGTGTATCGGTGCCATTTTCGACACCGGCTCGTCGACGGGCGGGAGCGGGGCACCATCGTGGATCGTTGGGGACACGTTCCTCGTGAGTTCCCTTTTTGCTAACCCCCGCTCGATTACACGGCTCTCAACCTGGCTCGAACAGAAAAACGTCTACTCTGTCTTCCGGTATAGCCCACCGTCGATCGGCTTTGCAGCGCTCTCGCAAGCGGCCGTCGCCGAGAACGGCGTCAACGGCCAGCCAGTGCCCTCTGCGACGATCGGCACTGCTGCGGCAACGGTCACCAGTGGCGGTGCTTCGACACGGTTCCGCGACCAGTCATGGGTTGTTGTCTTGAGCGCCCTCGTGACGACGATGGCGGTGATGGGGTGGTAGTTGATCGGATGCCCTGCCTTACCCCTTTTCTCACCCCGCCTTTGAGGCACAAGGGGGATGGGTATTTCTTGGCGGTGACGACGACGGGCGTTGAATAGACGTGTGTATAATGATGCTAACATTATCCCCCGGAGCAAACAAGTCGCTAATAGTTTGACGAGCGCATGTGGGACAAAGGACTTGGAAGAGCGTATCTAGTGGAGGATTATCACACAAGTTATGGATTTCATGTAGCCTCATTACGTTTTTTCTCTCTTCTGGGACGCTGTCCAGCTCTTTTTCACAGCTCCTATATATCATGTATATATTGCGTCGCTGCGACCAGTCGTTCGACGTTCTCGCGGTAAAGGACTACGTACGTGCACGTAGAGAGACACAGTGTAAGGGCACAACCAGGACAGTAGCTGGCCCATGTGACCCCCATAGTTGATGTCAGAGAATTTATTTTTCTATTTTAAGCTGGTTACAACATGCAAATAACATTTGCAAATTGCAAGTGATTATAAGGAAAGAGTCATGATAACAATGGTATTCACAATACTTAATGTAATAATAATTACAATAGTATTGGTAATTACCATTACAATATGGACTTTCTCATCATAAGTCATTGTAATAATCTAGAGATATTGTAATGTTTTCAAAAAATATTACCACAAGCTACAACCACTTGCTTTGTCATACTGTCCACTTTCATTATCATCTTATCTCATCTTGTCATTAAGATTCTATTTTAATTTTTTTAACTTGTTATAATTACTATTTATTCAGTAAGATCATACTGATGAATGGTGTATATAGTATATATACACTGAGCAACAAAACTGTTGCAATGTTTGGTAGTTCTGTAATGTGTTACGCTGAACGCACAGCTAGTGTTGTTCAAGCAACCTGTGGAAGGGCAGACTCTCATGAAGAGGTCACAGCGTCCTATCCACCTAGGAGAATAAGGCGAGACGAAGGACTCGAGGGGTACTCAAGGACTGAAGGTTTGATGGGACGAAGGACTCGAATGTTACTTCGAGGACTGAGGAGCGACACTGGGAGCGCATATAATTGCATTTAGTCTAGAGAGAAGAAAGTACAAGGGTTCTAGACTAACTAAAGGTATAGGTAACTAGTTGTGTTGAGCAACTAAGTTATGGACTAGGTAGAAAGTGTAGTAACTACTCAGTAGTGAAGGTAGCGAGTAAAGACGAAGGAAATAAGAGCTACTGTTAGTAAGAGATTCTGGAGCGAAGATGAGAACTAAGTATTAGGAACAAGGTAAGAATGGAATGAGTACTTGTTCCACGCAAACACAGGTG
>JBBPTT010000618.1:0-19956 GCA_038094175.1 Boletellus aff. lepidospora
AGGCGGCGGCGGCGGTGGTGGAGGGGGAGGAGCTGGTGTCACTTCAGAGGCCTGTACAGTTTCTATCGTCGCAGGCGGTTCGATCTTGTTTCCCTTTGATACTGTGACTTTCCTACGATCAGTGGGAGGGGGCGGCGGCGGTGGATTATTTGCTTTGAAGTCCTGCTCCTTAGACCGCCCAGCCAAGGATTGCTTCAGGACCTGAACCTCGGCCCTGAGCGCGACGACCTCTGCCTCTCTCTCGGACAGCTTGTCGAGACTTTGACTGACAATCAACTGAACATCCATGTCGTCTATCCTTTCATCGCCCTTGGGGTAAAGGCGTGAATACACCGGCTTGAGTACGTGCTTGATGCGGACCATTTCCTTGTCTTTATTGGAAAGCGAGTTAGCCATCTCGTTGATCTGGGTTTCCAAAGACCTAAGCACAAGAGCTACGGTACTCTTTATGACCTACCCTTTCTTTGAGTATTGTGATCTCTTCAGTAAGTGTATTGAGCTTTGCTCTGTCGCGCTCCTTCCTCGTTCGTTCGTCCTACATTCGAACGGGGGTTACTGACTTTCCAATCCAACATTGCAACAAAATGAGTCGCCTCACGGGACCGTGCGCGTTGCCCGAGCTCTGAATTTTCAGTCGGTCAATTTCACCCCGGAGATGGGTAACTTCCTTCTCCTTCTGTGTCAGTCTCTGTGCTAACGAGCTGACTATCTGCGGAAACATGCCATTTACAATCAAGAAACGGAGGATCGTTGAGGTGAGGTCAACATGCCTCATTCCCAGCCTTTGGATCCGGATTGGCTTTCAACTTTGGCGAAGGTGTCCGGGGAGGCGGAGGCACCGGTGACAGATCATTCCCAATATATATGGCAGAACCTTCCTGGCGATGGTGACGTCCACCACTGGTCTTTGTCGCTGTTTTCTGTACAGACGATGAAACATGGCACGAAAAGAATGGACGAGACACACTTCGCGAATAAGATCCTCTACTCGGTTACGCAGCTCCTGAACCTCCCCTTCCAGCGTCTTGGTATTCCCCACAGAAAGCTTTCTCCCGGAGAACCGTTCTACTGATGAAACGAGAGACTGTAGAAAGGCTGTCCAAGCCTGCTCACTGGAATACTCTTCGTTACTACTTCCAGGACAATTCAAATGCAGAAAAAGCGTACGAATCCTTCATCCCTGCGATACCTCCAATGAACTCATCGATGATAGAGAGTGTCCCGGTCTTAAACGATCTACGGTACCGTCAGAACCAGAATCAACAGGAGTAATGTACAGAGCACCGACGGGTCAGAAAAACCTTGGAAAACGAGATCAAGTTTACGGAGAATGCTCTCCATTGCACCCTTGGATCCGAGTGACATGGCAGCTTGCATGATCTCATCGAACAAGATGCCCGGTTCTGGAGTTTCAATTGATTGCCTACGGCTTTCTCGCACTGCCCTTCGTGCTCGTTCACGGAAATCTTCTTCGTCCTCGTATTTCTCCTCTACATACCTATCCAGTTGCTTGAGCAGTGAGTCTGGGGGTCTAATATACCGGAGTGCCTAGAAGTGACATCAAGACACCATACCAAGGACGCCAAGATCATGTCACGACGTACCGTAATCACTTCATTCAGACCCCGTCGGCTGAGCTCATCTCGCAAGACGATACGTTCCTCAAGCAAGTGAGGACAATCTGTCAGGGCATTGATGAGCGCCATGAACGCCGCCCGGGCCTCCCACACCCCCTCTTCTTCCATAGGAAATATCACATCTGACGCCGGAGAGTCCACAGAATCTGGTACCTTGAGGGCCGTCACCAATGAGTGGAACCGGAAGAGTTCGTCAGATGTGACCCGATACTCAGACAGGCCGGCCAAAACCGCACGATGACCATTGTCAAACGAGACCATGCATATCGCTGCGAGAAGCTCCGCTGCCAGAGTCCTGATTTTAAGAGACGTTCCGTGGAGAGAGTATGCAATGTGCGTGACAATTGTTGGTGATAAAAGGACGGCATCGAATCCAGGCTATCGAGATGCTGTTCGACTCTCCAAGTGATAGTCGAGCCGCTTTCGATGACTTACCTCGGTATTCAAAAGAACTCTTAACAACTTGATCACCTCCAAAAGGACACTATTCTCACTCTCAGTAAGCGTTTTTCTCTTTTCGCTCTTTCTGACAAAAGAAGAAAGCAAGCCGTCGATAGCAATGATACCTTCTTCAGCTATAAAAGTCTCGATCCAGGGCAGCTTTGCAGTGGACAGATGCACTCGCAACGAGATGAGATGTTTTACTAGGTTCGAATCTGCGTTCCGCGACTTGCGTATGCCGTCCACGTAGGCACGAGCGGATGTCGAGTGTTCGTCGCCCTTGGTTGCCTCACCACCCAAAGTCGTCCACCAGGAGCTAAGCATACTTCCAGTGGTCTGCGAGTGTATGGGCTGCGCGTCTTCCGTTACATTTTCAGAGGAAACGGATAATCTAGAGTTCGTCACAAACTCGCCACCGGGACGAGTGTTGAGGTTAACACTTGCTGCGGTAGGGGAAGTTGTCGAGCCCCACGTCGAAAACGTCGAGAGCCGTTTGAAGAAGCCCGACTTTCCACTGAGCTGTGGAACAAGCCGAGGGAAATGAGGGTTCCCACTAGACGAACCGTAGGTTGTAGAGGTAGCCGGAGAACCAGCGCTAGCTAGACTACTCTTGCCAACCAGGCCACGTACTTGCTCAATGACCTGCCGCTTCTTCTCTGGTGGCAAGGAATGCATATATTCCCTCGAATCGCCCTTGACGAGCAGCAGATCCTAGAAGCAAGCTCTCAGTATTCCTTTGGTATTAGTGGTCGCTGCCCACCAGACAACGTTCGAACTCTTTCGCATCAAAGTCACCCGAGCCGACACTTGAAATACTTCCACCTGTGTTCTGTTGAACGAGCAAAGGTTCACTGACGCTCTTCCGATTACCAGCGGGAGTCGCAACAATCGCCGAGGTCGTCGCAGGCGCGGGCTGAGACCAACCAGCCAACAACCCCGTAAGACGATTTTGAGCGGCAGAACTCCGCCACTCGGGAGGCCCTGGCACGGGAGTAGTCGTAGATTGTAACGAAGATATAGCACTAGACTTGTTCCGCTTCGTGGTGTCTTCCCCTTCCCCGTCCGCAGAGCTGCCAGTCTCCGAGTGCGAGGTAGTGTCGGTCAGGGAACAAGACTGAGTAAAAGCAGGACGTGGATCCCGACGGAACCACTGATCCGGAATGGAGAATTGGAGAGTAGGTGGACGTTCGGAAGAACTTAGTATATTGATCATGAGCGTAGACCCGGGGAGTTGTATGGCTTGGCACCCGATTCAACGTCATCATCAAGCATGAGGCTTAATCAAGGACCAACCGAATGCATACCTTGGTTCTCGGAAAGCACCTCGAGCACATACTCGACTTGTCCACCTCCACGAGAAGAGGGGAGTACTTTGAATAGCCCAAGTTCCTGAATGACGTTGTGGATGACATCCTCGACGGTAGCGTCCTTGCCAAAAAAGACCGTCCATGCGAAACCATCGCTGATCTCCGGTATACGCAGAAAAGTAAGCGATAGCGAATGGAGAGGATGTCGGACGACGAGCCGTAACACAGGTGCATGCGGCCGGGCAGTCAATGGAAATGCGGAGAACTGCTTCAGAGAGGTATTGGCTGGATCTGAGTGCGACTCGTTCAAGAGCGGAGCGACGAGCGACGTTGGTTCCAAGGTGCCTAACTCGTGAACGTAAGCAGGGGAATACATCCGACAACTTTACTGAGATCTTACCGTCGCCAAGGCTCAGCAGCTCTCCCTCGTCCCACAAACGACCCGGCTTTTCCTTGCGCACACGCTGAAGCGCCCAGGAGGAGGGTACCACGTCGAGCGCTGTGGATTTGACCTCGTCCAGTCGGACTAGAAGTTCAATAAGATCCTGTGCGGTAGTGTCCGGCGGTATCGAGGGGTATTGCAGGCTGCCGTCCAGCAACAGCACTGGAATCACTGGGAAATCAATGTTGGTTGCCATTTTTTCCAAGTGGTTCAAGCGTTCAAGTGCTGTTGCCACATCGATTTGCTCCACCACATGGATGTCGTGTGTCGCGGCGGTAGTACTAACCGGTGCCTGTACGAGGGAGAGAAGCCGATGATCAAAAGTACATACAGCTAATACAATCGACACCCAGCACATATAGATCGACAACCAACTCGGTGCATTACGGGTGTGAGGACTCCCCCCCTTCTGTGTCCACTGACGGATGAACCATATAGTACACGCGATCATTCTCCCCAGCTTGCGAGGAAGATTGTTGCGCTGTTCCATCGCTGGCAGATCCCGGCAACGACTCCTGCACATCGCCACGGACCTCCAAAAGGAACTTGTCCTGTAAGTATTGAATTCCATTTCAGCCTAATCGAATCAGCAGTTGGGAAGTGAAACCTCCATACCTTAACCAACTTCTTCAGCAACTTTATGATGAGCTCCTTTTCGTACTCTAGCTCCTCGACGTCCTGCAACTCTGATTCCTTGAGCTCAAGGTACCAATCGATGAGCTCATCCCTGTCAATCCCTTGTCCAGTCTCTCGCTCCGTTGCAGAGATATGCAGTACCACGAGGCTCTGCAGCGTCATGTATTTGTCGTGAGTGATAACCATCCGTCGTCTTTGCTGAGGCGGAGGTGCAGGTGCTTCCGGGAATGCGCTTCCTGAGCGTGACGTTGACGACGGCCCAGCACCACTGCTCGTCGCCACACGGTTCAGCCCCAACGAACTCTCCTCTGCAGCATCCATCGCCTCGATCTCAGCCGATGACATTGCCACGTCCTGGCTCTCGTCAAGCTCGCTGGCATTCTGTGCTGCGCTCCCGTTGGTACCACGCCCGGCGTCGGGCTCTTCCTCGTCAAAGTCGATGTCATCCTGTTCGACATGGATGATGGATTGCCGCAAAAGGGTGTATGCCTCGCGCACGAATGCAGGTGTTATCTCAGACGTGCAGTTCGCGCGGGCGATGGCCTCGCTGAGACGAATCATACTTTCGAGTTGTCGGACGGTAATCCGGTACGAGTTTCGACCCACGCCACTGGCATCATCTTGCCTCAAGATCCTGTACTTTTCGACCAAGACATCCGCTGCCTCAGGGGTGAGCTGCGAGGAATCAGCAAAACCCTTCAACTCAAGAATCGCTGCCCCTCACTTTGGGATTGAATGTTCGTGCATAGCGAATATAGCGCTGCAGAGCCTCCGTGCTGAACTCTGGGTTGATGGCTTCATCTTGGAAACGATGAACATTGACGATGTGCTTGGCAATGTTCAAGTCCGTTCGCTCATCGCACTCATCGAGGACCACAAAGAACATGTCGAATCTACTCATGATCGGTGCACTCATAGCAAGATTGGCCCTGAGCGTTTTCCTTCGGTCGTATCGACCACCAATCGGGTTTGCAGCAGCCAGAATCGACGTCCGAGCGTTCAGTGTGGCATGGATGCCAGCTTTGGCGATGGATATCGTTTGCTGTTCCATCGCTTCGTGGATAGCTACTTGATCCGAAATATCCATCTTGTCGAACTCGTCGATCGCGCATATACCATTGTCCGCTAGCATCAGGGCACCAGCCTCGATGGTGAAGTCTCCAGTTTCTTCGTCCTTTACGACCGCTGCTGTGAGACCAGCAGCAGAAGATGCCTTCCCAGAGGTATAAACCGCGCGCGGAAGGAAGGAACAGATATACCTGATGGCACCTAGTCAGTCTGCGCTTGTAGGATGGGAGAGGGTCGACACGCACTTAAGAAACTGCGACTTTGATGTTGACGGATCACCAATAATGCAGATGTTTATATCACCACGAAGGTGCATCCCTTCAGCAGTTTGCTTGTGCACCCCACCCATCAATTGTAGTAAGAGCCCCTTCTTGACAATTTCGTGACCATAGACTGTCGGTGCTATGCTCTCCACCAGACGTGAGTAGATGTGGTCCGAGTCGATCATGCTCTTGAGCTCGTCGAACTCCGGCTCGGTTAACGATCTGAGGAAGGTTTGTCCATCCTCCTCACTGTCCTCTTCTTCACCTCGAACATTCGTACCGCCCTGCAGTGAACATCAGTCGTTGTGTCGATAGGCATATATGCCACTCACCCGGCCATCAGCATCATGCACCATGCATGCCAAAAAAGCTGTTTTGTACTGCAGATCTCGTACACCAAGACTCTTCAGGCCTGTCACACCACTAGAGACACCCCCCGTTGCGGCATTCGCACCGCTTTTACTCGCCTCACGCATAAGCTCCGCCTTGTTTCCACCGGGTAGTCCAAGTTGGCTAACGTCCGGCACGACAATGAATGCTCCTGTAAACACGCATTTATCCCCAGCCTTGGCCCGTTCGACGAGCTCGGATCGAAGAATGACATCAAGGGAGCGAGGCATAGAGCCAGTTGGTATCTCAGAGGGGTTTTCTTGAATGCGAACCTTTTGCCAATCTGTAAACTTGGAGGTATCAATTTGTAACTGCCATGCGACACGGTTTCCACAGGTTGGGTTGGGGCACAGGCTGGGCTGCATGTCCGGTGGTGAGGAGGCTGTCAGCTATACCAATGTCCAAGTCGCACCTCGGTATACTTGAACTGTTGTTCTATCTCATTGACGAGGCCACCGCAGACTTCGCAAATAAAGCTTCCATACAGCAGCTCGGGCCGAACCTCGCTCGTTCGCGTCACTGTGCCGCTGATACTCATTAGAGTACCGATTTTGTCGGTGCGGAGATCCCGAATTCCAGAGACCAAAGGGAGGTGATAGAATGCAATGTTGAACTCGCGAGATTGGAGGTTCGAAGAATCCGTGGTGGCAGCAGTCGGATTTATTTTGAGATATTCGGGTTCGTACTCTGCGACCAAGTTGTGAAGCGCGCGGCGTAGATACGGAAGGAATCTGTAATATTGCTTTTGAATCGCGTCGGCGAGGACGTCGTCTCTCTGCAAAAGGTGGCCGTAATCCACATAGAGCGTCGTGATCTCATATTCTCGCATAGTGTGGATTTGTTGGACATAAGCCAGCTCTCCGTCTGCCAATTCGGGCAGACCACCATCAGAAGCAGGCGTGGATGGCAATGCGACGTCTTCAGTAAAGCTAGATCATGATATGCTGAGGAATGACAACGCGTCCGCTCAATCACTACTCACGTTTTCAGAAATGTTTCAAAGCTTTCACATACGCTCTCGCCTACCGCATCCCGGACCATTGGGACGTCACCACCTGGTTGGTTCCTTGGCCTGCGCCTGCGCTTTGCACCTGCCTCATCTCTTCCCTGTGTTTCTTGTGCTTCGTTGCCCCCAAATGCCAGGGCATCCGTTACTGGCCTTCTAGCCGACCTTGGGGCGCCGTTGGACGACGGCGTCGGGTTTGGCAGGCTGCTCGGCGGCAACGACGACCTCGGTGCTGGTGGCGACGACAATCCACCGAAATCCATCGTCTGCTCGCAGGATATCAAAAGTCAGGAAGCTCGCGACGCGGCAAGACCCACACACCCATTTGGCGCGAGACTGCCTGCCCTAAACGACAACAGCACCTTTAGTCGTCACGTGCCTGCCAGTTGCCCAACGATTTAGTGATGGATGCTTGCGAGTAGGAGGCACGAGACGTCCCGACCCGAGTTCGTAATCACAGCTAGCACTGACATCTTTCCTGCCTTCCATCCCAGTCCTCATCATGACCCCGGCGGACGACTCATCGGAAGCGCTGGACCCTGCGTATGTTGCGGACATCCTCTCCAAACCACCCTTTGTGCAAATATCCGGCGTATGTAACGTTCGCGATTTGGGGTCCTACGCCGCCACCACACCCAATCTCATCACGAAACCCGGCTATGCGTTTCGCGGCGCAGAAGTCTCCAATATCACGGAACAAGGTCTCTTTGGCCTACACTATGTTGGGGCATCACCTGATCGTGTTTACTAGGCATTCAGCAGCTGAGGGCACTCGGGATTACTACTGTGTTTGATTTGAGATCGGATCCGGAGATGCTGAAATACAACACGCCAATACCCTCTATAGAAGGCGTGCAGATATTGCGTACGCCTGTCTTTACGAACGAGGACTACAGTCCAGAAAGCATGGCGAGGTACGCTGGCGCGGGGCCTGCCAAGTTCATTACTCACAACCTCGTTTCGGCAGAAGGTTTGAACTGTATGCGAGCGGCACTACGGAGGTACAGTGGCCACCATCCCTCATGAAACGGGCCGCCACAGGATACTTGAACAGGCATTTATGAAACTATACTCCCAAATACTCGAGCACGGCGGCCGCGCATTTGGTACTATCCTCCGACATGTTCGGGATAGACCAAACGCACCGTTCTTGTTTCATTGCACAGGTTCGTCCTCATATTTCATGGCGCGGTGCTTCTCCCTGATAGTGCGTTATCTAGCGGGGAAAGATCGCACCGGCATCGTCGCTGCCATTCTGTTCAAGGTATGATAGCTCCCGGCGGGGGACCACTCTATCAAACTGACTCCGCGCGCAGCTCGCAGGGGTCGAGGATCATTTCATCTGCCAAGATTACTCTTTAACCCGAATAGGCCGTGAACCAGACCGCGAAAAGGTCCTTAGACGGCTCTTGAAAGAGCCAGTGTTTGCGGCCAACTCCCAACTTGCTCTGCGGATGCTCACTTCTCGGTGAGTCACGTACGTACGATCGACGCCCCTCATGACTCACTGCACGCGGAAATTAGGTACGAAACGATGCACGCAGCGCTCGCTCTGCTCAGGAACAAGTATGGTGGTGTGGAGGCGTACGTGGAGCGTTTCTGTGGGCTTGGCGACGACGATGTATCGATCATCCGGTCCAACCTGGTGGTGCCGGCCAACGCGCGGACGTGATTCACGGTCTTTTTTCGTTCAGTCGTACAAACCGATGACTTACCACCATGCATTACTGCAGCACTGGCGCAATGGCAGGATGACCATCAAATTATTCTCACCGCCAGGGCTTGCCGACCCTTGGCCAAGTGACTCGTGGCCATCCCTTGCCAAGCTCGTCTCAAATTTGTGAGGCTCGGGAGTGGTTGATGATGTCAACCAGGACCTATAGGCCACTACTTTCGCCAATCGTGCCACCATTTTTGCGATTAGGCGAGGCTGTGACACAGGCAGTGTTTGTTCCCAGAGTAATCAACCATGATGATCATGCGACGTCGTCCGCACGCATCTCATCTGTCAAGGGCATGCCGACATTTCACACAGCGCCAAAAAACACTGCAGCGGCAAAGACATTAACCGTCCATCGTGCACAGGATGAGTATGATTATCTCTACAAATATGCAGTAAAAAAAAAAGTCCCAGATGACACTGTCAGCATTGCCCCCCCTCAACCCTTCCGTGGAGTCAACGCCACTGGCCCAAGCGAACCTGGCCGCCGTTGCTTCTGCTGCTGCAGGGCCAACGACCCAGCCGAAGTCATCGCAGACCCCGAAAAAGGGGGCTGTGGAGCTTGCCCCCCCGTCATCGTTGCTAACCCGCTTTGTCTCGCTTTCGGATTCAATGGCGATAAGGCTGGTCGGCCCGCCGCTGACCCCACCAACGCCGTTGGATCAGGGGCACCCCCCACACGCCGTCGAGCGGAAAGCCCTGCTCCTCCTGCTCCTGTCCCTGCGCCAGCACCGCTTCCACCATCAACGCCCGAACCCTGCTTCGACGATAGCGTATCGGCCGTCTTGGCATCAAACCCTGCAAACGGCAGCGCGTCCACCCCGAGCGCCTGTCGACGCGCCTTTTCGTGCTTGGCCTGCACGGCCCGAAAATGACTGAGTAGCTCTTGCCATTTGATTTCGCCTTGTCCGATCTTGGAGCGCGTGGCTGCTACCGGGACGTTACTGTCAAGAGCAAAGGAAAAGAAAAAAAAAGTTAAAGTCAAAGTGGGTTTAGAGTGGGACGAGAGGAACGCCACGTCGAGCAGACGCACGACTTGGGTGCGATGTGGAGGAAACCGGCAGAGTTGACAGCGTTGAGACGATTACGGAGGGACACAAACGCCCTGCTTTGCGGTAGCAACATGAGGAGACCATATAAGCACTTGAACAAATAAGGATAGCGTTCAGGCTCAAGAAGTTGAAGACGGAGATCTTTCAGTTGCTAGATGGTCAGACGACGGAAAGTCGCCAGAAAGGAAGAAAACGTTACAAGTGAATACGGGAGACTCGATCAGCTGGACGAGCTTATCGATTTGCACCAACATCGCGACAGTCATTTCGAGGTCGGCACTGTATTCCGTAAGAAGGGTTGAACAAGATATGAACGAGCTCGTCGTACAATATTGACAATAGATTAGAGGCATGTTCGTACGCTTGCGCTAACAGACAGAGCGAGAATACTGAAACTGCATTGTGACACCACGACCGATAAAGTGTGGTAAAAAGCGCCTGCCCGTCCTGCTGGAGGACACGGGTTCCATCAGCACAAGCTAATCCACTTGGACAAAAGACACGCACACGTATCTCCAAACTCTTTAGTCGTTTTCTGAACTCGGCGAGTTCCGGTGATGTAACCAGGATCGTATTGAGCTTTTGCACTATATCGCTGGCGAACTCCAGATCCTGCAAACCATCAGCCTACGGCAACGAAATCAAAACACTATGGAAGCACTTCTTCTTTTTCTAGGATTTCCGCGAACGTACGATATATTCGTTCAGTGTTGAGATTCAAGCAGAGCTGCCGAATGATCAAGCTTCCACGGGCCTCTAACAATTTTCTATCTGTGCTAAACAGCTCGAGAAGATTCATCATAAAGACACGGAAGTAGCTCTCCTCCGAACTGGAGGAAATTTGTGCAAGAAGCTGCAGGTCGTGTTTGACCACCTAGAAAACAGGATTTCAGATGGTCGGAGGACAGCGTTACGCGTCACCAAACCTCTTCAGAAGGATCTGATAGTGTCTTTAGCAGGGCGGGAAAAGTACCGTCTTCCATAGCCAGGATCTTACACAGAATGAGCTGAGCAGGCTACCAAGCATTAATAATCGCATACCTTCTTTGGCGCTTTTTGGTGGAGCATGATAAGCCACTGTAACGCCGCAACTCGGGTCTGCTCATGTTCGCTTAGGAATTGTATCGTTAGTTCGTTTACGGTTGCTACGTAATCAAAGATGTCTTCATCGTCATCATACTCCTCTTGAACAGGTGACGGTAGCGTCGGAATAACTGCTACAGGCACGGTTGGACCGGATGTGCTAATCGAGGACGTTCTAGATTGTGGTCGGCTAGGTATCTCCGGGGGAACAAGCACGCTAGAGCGGGATCTTGGGGTTTGAGGTGTGGTGGTCTTGTCCGATGGAGCAGAGGGTTGGGGGTCGGCAGTAGACTCGGGTGATGATATATCTCTTTGGGGTGCCGCCTGAATTGTGGATTGACGGGATGGGGGCACGGGTGGAGCGGGAGGGGCTTGCGAGCTGGTGAACGTGGCTATCGACGTTGCCTTTTCGATAGTCGACTGTCGAGAAGGTTGATCTCCAGGATAAGGTAGTTCCTGTATGACCTTCGTGAGAAGTTTATTCGTTCGTATGGCCGCGGACTGGATCATAGGGACGTGATGGGCAAGGTTGGGTAAAATCGCCGGAATGAGACGAGGAGTGAAAGGAAGCATCACTTCTTGCGCAAAACCCAAGAATTCCGCCAACCATCTAAGAGCTGTAGACTGCTGAATTTCATCGTCTGTCGAGTAATCATCTTAGCATGAAGAGACGACGTGAGACAGTGCGACTAACGTTGTCCGTCGAGCTGCTGAATCAGGATTTCAATTATTGCTGAGTAGTCTATCCGGACCCCTTGGCCGGGTACCCAAGCTATAACCTGTGAGTAAAATTTGAACAAAAGTGAAGTACACCCCACCTCCGGTAGTTCGATGATCCTCGGATTTTTGCTCGCTCAACTCGCCATCGTGATCATGTGCGACATCACCCTCGCGGATAAACAAGGCGCGTTCTGAATGAGACAGGGTGATATCAGGAAGCTTCTCGTCTGCCCGACGCTGCTCTGACGACTCCGCAATTTCTTCCTGGCGGTGCCGAAGTACACTGATGTCACGTATTTCGCGAAGGAAGTCTGCCAAGATGTTCTCGGTAGCGACGCGAACATCCTCGGTGGGATCGGAGAGGTACTTTCTGAAAAAATCGTTTTAGCAGCAAGGAGATACCAACTTAAGAGGCACCGACAGAAGGCCATCGAGGAAATCGGGAAGATAGGAAACAAGTTCGAGTTCCGGGATCGAATCGAGGACGGTGATCCAAGAAACAAGGTAACTCCGCGTGAACGGACTGACGACATAGATGCGCTCCTGAAGAAGGGGGATAAATCGGGCAAGCGAAAACGCTTTTCTGGGGGTAGGGCTGGCATTGGAGAGGGTGTCGTCAGGATATGGTACAAGTATACTCTGTTCCTCGAGATCAAAACGATTGCGTATTCGCTCTGTCTCTGGGTACTGAGGGATGTATACAGAGGCAGTCTCGGCGACGATATCCTTCAAGAGGCGGTCGAGAAGCTCGGCGCCGTTCTTGACAGACAACTCGGAGTCCGCAGCAAGCTAACATGCATCAGTAAGTTTTAAAGGAACAAGGAGATGAAACACTTTGCTGAGGGCATCGAAGATGGGATTGAAATACACGAGAACTTCGCCCTTGGAGACCTTGGCGATGTTGTACAAGCACTCGGCGGAGAAATACCTTATCCGGTTCTCTGGATCCGTGAAGCAAGCGAGGACGGGTTCGATGAACTTTTCCATGTATGGGGCAACGTCGACGCCAAGTGCGATAGCGGTTCCGGCGAGACCAATCAAACCACCGTTGCGAATGTGGAGTGCATTAGAGGCATTGCTGAACATGTCAACGAGTTGTTCGATTATTTGGCTGATACGGCGGTGATCGCCTTGTTGGTGGCATTCGCGAATCTGCCTGTGCTGGGGTGTCTGAGTGCGTCGACACGGGGTGCAAGGCCAACATTACTTTTCGAGCTCGAGCGCAGCAGCCTTCCTCTTTTCATAAATTTTGTCCACGAGCTGCTTGGCCACCGAAGACTCTGTGGCCTGTCAGCATGCGCGCAGGGAACAAACGCAAGTCGGCTCACCCATCTGACTGCCAACGGGCAAGTCTGCAATCGCGCTGCAACATGGTGGCGGTCACGTGTA
This sequence comes from Boletellus aff. lepidospora, assembly GCA_038094175.1. Lineage (NCBI taxonomy): Eukaryota > Fungi > Basidiomycota > Agaricomycetes > Boletales > Boletaceae > Boletellus > Boletellus aff. lepidospora. The sequence continues at coordinate 13,155 of JBBPTT010000618.1, forward strand.
TCAATATTACATAATTTAACAACCTCAGACAATCGGAGATTCGATGAGCCGAATGCGGGATTATTGTCAGGGCGATGCCATTTATCTTGACTGCTAGCCTGGGACGGGCTCTCACCTTTCCCTTGTCATTCCTTTGTTTCCTTACGACTGTGCTTCTTCACGTCCATGCACCTTCCGTTTGTTCATAGGTAAGGTCATCTGCGCTCATTGGCCACTCACGCACTGACTCGTTTTTGCCGCATGTAGAGCTAGCTGCGAGCCGGCAGACCCAGCAAATACCGTAACAGACCGTTTGAACACCCTACTCAACTCTTCTGGCCGAGGCTACACTCTCAGTCTCTGTCCCAGCCAAAATTATTACATTACTGCTCCACTCGTCTTCACCTCCCCAAATCAGGAAATCAGCACTGCCGGATATCCGACGGACTCCACCAGAGCGACGCTGGTTGTTAGTGGGCCCTTGTCCAATGGTACAGGTCAGACCACCGCCGTGGACGGAACATGTGGAAATTGCAGTGGCGCGAAGCTGCGCAACATACAGGTGGGTTTCTCGGCGTGCGTCTTTTCTCACCCCCTGAAGCCAAGGCCAGGTCAACGGCACGCGCCTCGGAGGACCGCCTGTGCTGGGCGGGGCAAACATCGAGATGGGTGGCTCGACTTCTAACCAGCTTATAGAATACGTTCACTCGTTCGACCCGCGGGGTTGGTCCTGTCTCCACGTCGCACAAGGGAACCTCAGCTGCACCGGTGCTACCATTCAAAACAACGATGTCGGCCCAGCAGGATCTGACAGGTTCCAGCAGTGGGCAGATGGTATCAGCGTTGCGTGTCGCAACAGTGTGGTGCGGAACAACATGATCAACAACCCTACGGACGGGGGTATTGTCCTTTTTGGGTCGCCGGGCACTCGTGTGGAAAACAACACCATATGGGTGGAGTCGGTAGGTTACTAATTTTATCCAACTCAAAGATCTCAGAAGCGATTGTTTCACAGCACACTCTTTTGGGAGGGATCAATTTGGTTGATGTTTCACCGTACGGAGGGAACTATAACGGCGTGGTAGTGACGAACAACTCGGTCGCTGGTGGGTTTGCCTCTCAGCCTGCCCAAGGATCAGAGACCAAGGGAACCAACAACAACGATGTCATTATCAAGTAAGTCTGTTCTCTTATCGTCCTCGACAACCTTACGCATATCGATTTAGGGTCGGCATTGCTATTGGGCCCCGTGTTTGGTTTGGGAATCAATTTGGCAACAACGTCAGCACTGGTGGAATCGTGATAGACAACCAGCTTACAGGGGCATTCAGCTATGGCATCGGGATGAGCTCGGCCACGAATTTCACAGTCGCAAACAACGTTCTTGTGGGCAACACGTCATTCATCGGTGCACGTGGTCCAAACTGTACCGATGACGACCCCACTCCAACTCCCGCTGCTTTTGTGATCGACTATAACCAAGTACAACAGTCCACGACACAATTTGACTTTACCTCTGTCACGGACGCTGATAGTTTAACTTGCGTTCTCCCCCCTCCAGGAGGCAGTTACTGGCCATTCGGGGGCAATCCTGGCTCCAGTGCTCCGCCAGTCAGTCCTCCCGAGCCATCTGCGACCTCGACAAGTTCGAGTCGCCCGTCGGCTGGTGCGATTGCAGGGATTGTTATTGGTACTATCGCCGCTGTGGCCTTGGTGGCAGGTTTAACTTGGTTCGTGCGAAAGCGGGCCATAAAACGGTCAGTTGCAGGCAAGCTGTAGCCCAGCTACAACTAGGACTCATCCGCCATTTGCTTCATTTACACGCTTACACTTTAACATTGGGATGTATTTAACCATATCATATTCAGAAGGATATTCTACGTACACTTGGACATACACATTTGTTTTTTGCACACGGCAGGACACGAGAGTATGAGTGCCTTATCCTGCGAAACTGCGAAGCCCGCTTTAGTGCCGCATCATGGCGATATGAAGGCTGGTACACCCGAGGCTAAATTATTTTTAAAATGTGATAGGATGATATTAATTAAGCGATACCCGCGCGGATATGCGCGAGGTGAGTACAGAGGCGCCAGTGTGCGATGTCATCAATAAAATTGATAATCCGGCATTGAATTTCTCGACTGTGGAGCATCCCATTTGCCGGGCCTGCCAAGGCCTGTGGCAGAGGGGCGAGGGAAGCAAACAACACATTTCCGATGTCGAGACCCTACCGGAGGGCCGGTCGGATCTGGAGGCGTTCAACGCGGCAAGCACGGAGAGGCCCTCGAGGCAGGCTCACGCGGCCATCATTGCCATCGCAGCCGCATCGTTGACGGAACCAAACGAGGTTGCTACAGCATGTCGCCAAGATGCACTGCCACAGCCCGGCAACCGCATATGCGTTCAGGTGAGCAGGCGATAAGGGTATGTATGACGTGCCAAAGCAGGGTGCCAGCGTAGCGGTCTGATCATGGCGTAGTGATGTCGTTTCCCGTCAAAGGGTGTTTACGTTCGGCACCGCTGGATACCTGTTTACTCTTTATTTGGGTGTCCGGTCTGCCAGGCGATGGGTGTGTTTTGAAAGCCGAGACTACGGAAGGGAGGGGGATGTCCATGCATCGGGGTGGTGGCAAGAGGCACGATGCATCGCCAAGTATTCAGATTCGGTGACCAAGCCGGGGGGCGTGCTGCTCGTTCCAGCACTGCATGCGAGAGTCACGTGCACACTGCGTCCGACATTCTCAAGCCTCACTTGCTCAGTTGCGATCGGTTGTCTTCCGCGGACGAGACAGTCAAGCAGGGCAGCAAATACGTGCACATGTTGGTGCGGGCGGGTGCGCGGGACAAGTATCCGTCGTCATGCTACGCCGTGTGAGGTCAGCGATCACGATAATCTCGCATATGAATCCAGAGAAGCGTGCGCGGGAACTCTCACGAAGTGGATACTTCAACTCAGGCCAACACACCACTGAATTTGCGCCAGCTCATTGGGTTTAGCAATTTTTCGGCGTCCGACGTTGCCCAGCTTCCTTCCCGTCAGTCTTGTCGGGCGCCGTACGTGCGAAGAACTGCGCAGCTTTCTGCATTTATCTTCGCGCTAGAACCCGATGGATTCCTATCTTGAATCCGCCATTCCGCGCCTCCCCTTCCCCCCCGTCTCTGTCTCCCCGGTGTTCCTTCGCCATGCATCTGCCCCGTCGTAACTGCGAATCCCCTCATCCTGCCGATACTCTGACAGATCGCTTAAATGCCCTCCTCAATTCTTCTGGTCCCGGGTACACCCTCAGTCTCTGCCCCAGTCAGCAGTATGCCCTCACTTCCCCCCTTCGTTTCGCCGCCCAGAATCAAGAAATCAGCACCGCTGGTTATCCGACCGATTCCACCAGAGCCATGCTCATCGTCGATGGCCCTGTGGTAGATGGCGCAGGTCACACTACCGCCATCGACGGAACGTGCCGCAATTGTGACGGTGTCAAGCTTCGAAATGTGCAGGTAACGAATTGTTCGATCTGTACATGTTGTTGCGCTCTGAAGCTTCAAGCACAGATCAACGGCACACGCCTTGGTAGGCCACCAACAGCGGGAGGGGCGAACATCGAGATGGGTGGCCCTAACGGGTATCAGGTCGTGGAGTACGTGCACTCGTTCGATCCTCGGGGCTGGTCGTGTCTGCACGTCGCCCAGGGGAACCTCGATTGCACGGGCGCCACGATCCAAAACAACGACATCGGCCCGGCAGGATCTGAAAAGTTCCAGCAGTGGGCAGATGGGATCAGCGTCGCGTGCCGCAACAGCGTGATAAAGAACAACATGATCAATAATCCTACCGACGGGGGCATCGTCCTGTTTGGATCGCCAGGCACTCGTGTGGAGAACAACACCATATGGGTGGAGACAGTACGCTCTTGACATCTCTTTCAGCTCGGAAGTCTTAGGAAGGCTCTACAGCAAACTCTCTTGGGGGGCATCAACATGGTTGATGTTCGTCCGTTTGGGGGGGACTATAGCGGAGTCGTGGTGACGAACAACTCCATCTCCGGTGGATTCGCTTCCGAGGCCGCTCAGGGATCACAGACAAAGGGTATTAACAAATACTCTGCTGTCATCAAGTGTGTCAATTTGCTCACGTTACTCCACAATCTGATGTTAACCGGTATAGAGCTGGTATCGCCATTGGGCCCCGTGTTTGGTTTGGCAAACAGTACATCAACAATGTTAGCGCCGGTGGGATGGTGCAAGACAACCAGCTTACGGGGGCATTTAGCTTTGGCATCGCAATGACCTCTGCCACGAATTTCACCGTCCAGAACAATGTTCTGACGGGCAATACGTCATTTATCGGTGTGCGGGGTCCAAATTGCACCATCAAGGACCCCATCCCGTCTCCCGCTCCCTTCGTCATGGATGCGAAGAACGTACAAAGGTCCCAGATGCAATCCGAATTCGAGTTCATCACGGATGGCACAGAGTTGGTGACGTGCATCACACCTCCAGCGGGCGGCGACTACTGGCCATTCAAGGGAGACCCTAGTGCGGTTTCTTCCGAGTCACCAGTCAGTCCGCCCGAACCAAGCAACAACTCGCCCGACCCGCCTGCCGGTATGCATATCGGAGGGCTTGCCATCGGCGCCATCGCACTCCTCGTGTTATGTCTGGCGGTCATACCGTTTGTGTGGAGATGGGCGTCGAAATGGCCACCACTGGTCAGGTTGCGCTCAAGACATTCGGCAGGTTACGTCCTGCTGTCCCTAGGGTCGAGTGATTCGTGACCAGACCATATATAGATCCTTGTCAAGATGCTGTATCACATTTTTTCATAGTTAGCACACTCGTTGAAACCACCACGCTACACGCAATTTTGCTATCTGTAGAGCCGTCGTTAGATTATACTTCATACATATTTTGGGCATGTGGACTGTGAGCTCGAACACGTGAACGCGGTGTTGCTCGTCAGATTGGTAGCGGTTGAATCTCAAATTCTGCCCATGCGCCGGGCTGCCGCGAGTGTGCTGAACAGCTGGCCACTGCACACGACGCTGGGGTTGCAAGGGGAAACGGGGAACGCACCAGACTAAGGCTGAGCGCTGGATTGCCCTGAGGCGGAAGCTGCACGTGTGCACGCCTAGAATTCGTAGCACACATCGACTTCACGGCGATCTCGCGTACGGATCACGGACGATCGTCGCAAGGCGACCTTGTTCGCTGCCTGGCAAGCCCACGTGGTAGTAAATTTGTTCAGCGGATCTTCAAGGGTCCCTGTTCCGAGCGTTTCACATGCATGTGTGTCCGGTCGCTAGTGAACGAAGTGCAGAGAAAATTTCAAACCCAATTTCCTGGGCACTGACCGGCGGGCGCTTGTTAATGACCATCAAATTCGGCCGAGCGGCTGCCTCAAGATGAATGGGTGTCTGTTCCAGTGTCATGGGACTCAAAAAGTCGCGGAATTGAACTTTCCGGTTCAACATCTGAGCTGTCCGAGTGTTCGGACTTGCCCAGGGCACACTCGGCAAATCTAGGCGGAGACCAAGTATGCGTGAACGCCGAATGCCTTGTCGCCTCAATCACCTCCCTCCAAGTTCATAACTTGGTAGATTCATCGACTTGAATAAAAAAACATCTGCGTTCGTGAGTGGATATCGCTGCTGCTGTTGTAGTGGTAAGCAGGCACACCGTTGCGTCACCCCCGTCATCGTCGTCATCATGTAAGGGCCATCGTGTGATTCGTCGTCGTTGCTGTCGTGGCCACCGGTGCAGCGTATCCATGCCGTCATCGCGTCGTGACTTCATCGCCTTACCTCAGAGGCAATGCACATGCCGCACGGCAATAAAAGTCAATTAAAACCCCGCCCCAATCTTGCCCAGGTCATGTGACACGTCACTCGCACGCGAACTGGAAAGTTCAATTTCCACTGATGTCCTCGACGTATTGGTGTATGGAGCCTCAAGCTTCGAATTTTTTTGAATTTTGCCAAACGAAGATCGTAAAAATTGAATACGGTTGTCCGGTTTTCCATTGCACTTGTTCTTTCTCGAATCTCATTCCAAGAAAGGGTCATGGGAACCCAAAATACTACCCGTCAAACACTGCTGAAGTGAAGCGCACTAGCCTGCCTCATTGGATTCGCCTCTCACGCCCCTGATCGACTAAATGCCTCAGCAGCGGGAGTGCAAGGTGCGATATTGAACATAATCCAATATGGTGCAGGAATTTCACCTTTAAAACCCATTATGATCTGTTATGATACACTACCAAGGTATGCTTGCTTGGCTGATGACTATTTGCGGTAGCACCTATAGGACTTATGGGTGCTCTCATGGCCGACAAGGTCGGCTAGCTCGGTGGCGGGCAGGTCCGGACACGGATGAATCAAACACCAATCCATATGCGAAAGAGCCAGAACATCAGCATCATCTTTGCTCGTGCAGCGGATTTCTTTTTCGAACGCTTCCTCGGGTGATCTTGCGAGGTTGTGGCGATCTATTCACACCACAAGTGCGTCCAGCTGTTACCTTGATGGTCAGGTACCTCTAATTGTGGAGGCTTATGGATACCCATCTTGAATCCGTCATTCCTTGTCTTCCCTTTCCCCCCCATCTCTGTCTCCCCGGTGCACCTCCCTCATGCATCTGCCCCGTCGTAACTGCGAATCCCCTCATCCTGCCGATACCCTGACAGATCGCTTAAACACCCTTCTCAATTCTTCTGGTCCCGGGTACACCCTCAGTCTCTGCCCCAGTCAGCAGTATGCCCTCACTTCCCCCCTTCACTTCGCCGCCTCGAATCAAGAAATCAGCACCGCTGGTTATCCGACTGATTCCA
>JBBPTT010000619.1:0-19941 GCA_038094175.1 Boletellus aff. lepidospora
ATGATGCGAGGTCTTGTACTCTTAATCATGCCTCATCAGACTCTGCATGAAAATAAATTGCTATGAATCTGGTCTATACGATCATGCGGACTCTCATGCAACACGAAAATCCGATTTCCCGTACGCTCGATCTCTTCAAGCAGCTTCCAGATCAAGTCCTCAGTGCGGGGAACTCCTGGGATGGGCAATTGGGGTGGATTCTTGCTGCAATTCATCGCAGTTTACTTGTGACTTGATTTCACGGGACAAAAAAAACGTCGAGAGGAGATATAGACAGTAGTGTACTTGTCGTTCCGTTGATTGCAGCGAGCGTGCGCGAGGATACTAGCTTATATAATATGATTATATAATACACGGGGGGGTGACGCGCATCGTGCGGTGCAAACCCATCCAACTTGAGGAGCACTTTTTGTTAGGCTGCGGGCAACAATAAATAGAAATTAAAACTCAGCTGGTGTTGCCGTCTGAACCTGCCGAAATTGTCTGCCAAATCGTCCAAAGCGGTTTTGGACATCGCTGTCCAAAACGATTCTCAAAACGACCTCAAAACGGCCCCAAAACGGGGCCCGTTTTCTACTTTGAACGTCCCTAATTGTTGTGGTGATGTACCAATCGAAAGTTGCAAATATTCAGGTAAGCGTATGCCATATCTTGCGGACTTGTTCCAGGTCGTTCGCTTCTGGCACACCGCCACTTGTACACGACACTGCTCGCTCCGGCACGGTCTGACCAGGACAGCGGTTGCAGACTGTCGATTGTTTGGGATCACGTTCGGGAATGCCCGCCTCCCACGCGTCCAAGTGGGTATGTCGCGAATACCCTACTGACAATACCCACGTAGCGAAATCCCGGGAGAAGCCTAGTGCATACATTTTACGACCGCAAGTTCCGCAACGTGTACGAGAACGGGGTGGTGAAAGAATGGTGGGACGAAGTGGGGGGGGGCGGTACTACGGCACCTTGTTCAGACGTGTTGCCTGCCATCGTGACGCACCACGAGGATGATTGGTTGATTTGTGAGTCCGTTGTCACCTGCTATGTATGTGATAGTTTCGAGGGCTCGCTCGATGTTGTCATCTTTTCCGGCGGCCGATCTACAGCCTGGGAACAGTGCATATGCACTCCCGTGGCAATATAATTTATTCCGACCCTAATAGAGCAAATGCGCGCGCGCAGCATTACAAAAGTAGGCTCATCATTTGCGGGCGGGTTCTCCCTCCGCAGCGCCACCCGTTACGACAGGTGAGACGTTCCGCATGGAACCAAGCCCTTCGCGAATAAAATCGTTAATATACGTGAGGAGTGAGTCGTCTGATGCATTTAGGTTGTGGCCGGATCCATTCGTCTGAATCGGGCATGATGATAACTTCCTCCGGGAGGCTCCCGATGATACGCTGCTCGGTCTCTGGACCAGGATCTGACAAGGTTGGGGGCTTTCTGCCCGGAGCATACCCCATCCGGGGAAATTCGAGAGGCCACGTTGGTAAGTAGCACATCTCCTATCAATGACAATCAACCCATAGTATCCAAATGTGACGCTCAACGGAGCCACGAGACAGACGCACCTCGGGACCACAGTCAGGTCTGCATTTCACCCACACGTTCCAGTCAAGCCATGCCATCAAGCGTCTCAAGTCCTCTCCCCAAGCATTCCAAACTTGGGTTAATCGGGCAACGTCGAGCAATCCCTCGATGTTAAACGACGCATCAATGCCTGCGTACACCCCAGCAGCCCACATCTTCGTCACCACGCGGCAAATTTCCCGGTTCGTTCCTCGTACTGCTCGAAGAAGCAACCTCTCTGAGTCGGTCATGGAGTCTAATAGGGACTCCATGAAGTGTGTGTGCGTCGTGGCACAAAGCCTGTATATAGGTTTTGTCCAGTTCAGGTCAGCCTTGTCCGATGATCCGATTGGCGTGGCTGATAAAAGGAGGTAAGGGGTCAACATGATTCTGAGCTGTGTTTGAGTCTTGTTGGCGAGGTCGAGGAGTTCGTCCGAGCCTGCCACCGACGAGTTCAGGAGATGACGTGTCAGTTCCAGCCGTCCGGCGAATCGGTCGACTACGACCTGGATGAGCGTTTTCCAGTCAATTCCGCTCGACAGACCGGGCGGTCTGACCAAAGCTGCCTCCAGCCGCGACTTTACAGCCGACAAATCTTCGTTGGATATGTTTCGCACGCGGTGGTCCCACCTGTCCTGGCCGGCTCGAACGGCAACCAGCGAGGGCACGAGTTGGGTGTCATAAAGAGAGATCAGCCCAGCCAAATCCAACTGGACACGCGTTTCGCCAGGAAAGCGATTATGCCAAGACCCGGCGTTCATGACCTCAAAATCAACGAATGCCGCTGTCCGAATCCTGTCAGTACTACTTCTCGGGCAAGTAGACAAGGACTCACGTGTCATTGGCAGAATGGCACCTCGACTCTCTAGGTTCACGAAAGAGACTACGCTGAGGCCAGAAGTAAAGGAGCAAATCATCACTTCACTGGATTCATCTAAGGAAACCTGAGCCTGGAGTGAAATGACCGCTCACAAGTCCATTTCCATCCTACAGTGTGTTCAATCCACAGCAGGCTAATGGACGGAGTGAAGGTTCACCTCACAAAGCCATCGATACCAAAATCTTTTCCCCACCTACAGAGGTCTTGAATGCGCTGTGTTTCCTCGATTTGATAGCCTGTGCCAAATTTGCCCCACGCGACAAGGTCCTGAGTATCTAGTGTGCCATCTGGCATCTTTACTGCGCTACTGCCGTCGAAATATACGACCTTGAGGGGTCGGGTGACTGCAAGTGTAACATGCCAGCATCCTCGTCGAGAAAGAAAAGGATCGAATTTATCTACGCAGAAAAGATGCGAATGTTCTGGGTCCACGGAAACCCATTCTGGTCCGCGGGGTAACATCTTGTGAAACGATCCACGGTAGAGATGTGTGCCTTTTGGGATGACTCCAGGTACAATACTATGACCTGGGGAAGAATGTACGCGTTTCATGAAGCCAAGCAAGCCCACTTGTTGCCTACCATTTCTCATGCGGGTGTTGGGCCAGTGCTGAAGCAACGAATGCGTCGTCTCGAACACAAGATGATCAGTGTCATCGGGACTCGGAAGCTTCTCGAGGCTCCATCCTGTAGGGTCCTGGGCGCTAAAGAGAGCTTGGTCCTCATCCTCATCTTTCCAATGGTGACTAGAAGCCAGAGGCACATGGAGAACAACCGCAGCAACCACACCAAATGCAAAAAGAAAGGAGAAAGTCACTGAGACCAACATTCAGGGAAAGAAAGCGGGCCTTAGGGTGGGCGAAAGAGGGCGTCACGGAAATGTTCCCAGCGTTGCAGCCTAACGTAACCAAGGTACATTTGGACCAAAATTACATGGCTTGTGCATGGATTGTACTCCCTATATTCGAGTCGTTCGATTCTTGTGCGCCATATTCTGGTGGATTGTGGGCATGCTGTAGATTATAACACCATTATAATGTAATTATATCTTACACGCGTTTTCCGTGATGTTGATCTGAATGTACCCTTGGTCACGTTAGGCTGCAACGCTGGGAACATTCTCGCGATGACTCAGGATGTTACAAACATACCGATATTACTCCGCGATAAGGTCTCCGCCAATCACCTTGCTTGCTGGGAAACGCAAAACGCAACGCCACGCAACAACTAAACACTTGTTTCAGATTTGCTGCTTTGCGAGTAGGCCGGTTGACATTGTGTCGCACATACCTCGCAGCGTCGCCGACTCGCCGCAGCCTCGTTGGGTGGTTGGTATCGATCATTTATAATACGAACCCTTTTGGACACTTGACGTAATCACGCTTTACAGGAATTTCCGAAGAAGGCTACATTCAATGACAATGTATCGCCAGTAGCAGGCTGGTATGACTCGGAGTCGAGAAAACGCCTTTCTAGCAATGTAGGTCTAAGGAAAGCCTGCATTGGATAGTACACCAAACAGTTTCTCACCCGGACTTTTTGCAGAGACGGTGGCTTTTCCATTCGTGCAATGGGTGTTTGGTCGTCAGAGGGCATGGGCCCGGGGTCCGGGCCCCGTGGTTCCCTGAGAATTGAGCGTAATGCTTCAGCGGCTGGACACCATCGGAACCTGTTGTCCCTCTACCCTATCGATGGTTGACTGGACATTGGTTGGTACCCATCCAGTCCACGGTCGTACCTTTCGACGTCCCCTCGGCGCGACCGAAACATCTTTCTTCTGGGATGGCCATTTCGATGGTACCGCGGATGGTCTCCACAACGTAGAAGTCCGTCTCTTGAACCCTTCTCGGGATGGACACCTTTTTTCCGAGACTAGCATCATCAAGGCATGGTTGTCCACAAAAAGACGTCATCCACTCGCCGGCGCCACCGTCCAACTACTCCCAGGTACATGTATCGCACTACACTGCCTCTAGATGACTGACTCTAAGAACAGTGGCTGAGGAAGGTGACAGCAACCCTCCGTCCCCGTCAGATCCACACTTTGTTGTACGAGAACACGACCTCGCTGTCTTGCGTCCAAACGAAATCGTCTTCGGCCAGGTGGCGTGCGCAGAGGAGGTGCAGCAGCGGATGATAGAAATCCTGAATAGTCCGCGCCCTCTTTCGAACCAACTGCTGGCCAAGCTGTATGTTCTTCGCGAAACCAACTCCGAGAGGACTGGCATCCTTCATTTGGTCACGTTGATAACGCATTGTATGACCGACGAAACAGCGAACAGAACATTGATGCGGTGTTTCTTGGACACACTCGCAAGGGGTGGAGATCCAGACTCGGTGCCTGCTCAGATTCCATTGGAGGACAGGTTGATGATGGCGGTCCCTGTGGAAGATCACGAACCTGTGCATCTGCGCTTGCTCAGTCCGGCAAGGCGACGGTGGCGAAGGGCGATTGCCGCTGTGATACTCCAATCGAGGATGACGAGAAGCCAGGTAGGTGCATCCCATATTTCGCCTACCCGGTCTTGACTGCTCTCTAGGGGGGGCACACACTTCCATGTCACATCACACGCTCGACACCGTCTACTCCTGCACGGTCTGGCTATATGGCTACTGTGCTCACAAAAGCACAGACGAGCTCGGTGATTGCCAATTGTCGAGTGCATGGGCTCACGTTTGGAAATGCCTACATGGCGCTCGCACAAGTGGCTATGACCAGGGTGCTTTACCGACGGTACCTACGAGGTGAAATTTCGGAGGAAGAGTGGGAATATCGAAAGCGGCAACCGCATCCCATCATCTGTCCCGTCAACGTGCGCCCGCTTCTCGACAAAAAGTGGTTCGATGGCGGCGGTGGGGGCGAGTTTATGGCTGCCACCAGCGTGTTCATTCCGCAGCTCCCGTTCATGACGCTCGGTGAATGGGAACGGCACCAGCGGCACGGGTATAGTCTGTCGGATGGTGCACCTCCGTTCTCGGATCTGCTCACATTTAATCGCTTTCTGCATCGCGCCGGGTCAGCGAGGAAGCAGGCGAAAGTGTCTCTCAGTCATCCCTTGTTTTTCGAGATTACACAGACCATGTTGCTCGCACACGGTCGCCATGGGCGTCTCCTTGCTCTGCAGTGGGCAAAGCAGGTCGAGAGTATGAATAGTACGGTCGATGCACGTGGCAACTCGGCCAAACATGACGAGGTTCCAGTAGTCGCCGACGAAACGCCCACGGTGTTTGCCCATGGATCGTCTAGCCTCAGTAATGTACGTCCTTTCACCACCATTCTCGACCCTCTTTCTTATCCTCGTTTGCTGACCTGCTTGTTGTAGGTACATTTGCTATCCCCGACAGAGTACCCCCTCCCTCCCTCCCACCCGCTCTCGCCTTTTTCCCCTGCGCCGCATTCAGCCAGAGCGGGCTATATCACCCCTCCCCCTGCCATCCGGATGCACACGACCCCAAGGATTGTAGTGGAAAACACTATCACGGGGCTCCATGCCCGTCCGGGGGAAGTCTATCTTAGTGCGCTTACCTTCAAAGATCGAATGACCATGTACGTCTTTTACGACCGCAACGTCTACGAGGACGATGTGGTGAAGGAGTGGTTGGACGAAGTGAAGGGGGCGACGATGTGGTACCTCGGTCAGACGCATGTACCAAAGGTGGGCTCGCGTCTGTGAGAAGCCTCGTTCTCTTTTCCTTTATCGTTTGCCGAATCTTGGCGAATGCCATGGCCAATAGTGTAATGGTGAGAACTCAGTACTCAGGATCGTAAGGTTGAGCCTGTGCTGCTTATCGGATCCTTCATGGATGGTGAGGGACGGGCATCGCCGTGATCCGATGGTCGCACGATGAACCGCGAGGTGGCGCGCAAGTCCCAGCGAATGTCCCGAAAGGGCTCCCCTTGGCCGTCGTCCTTTGGGGATTTGCAACCACTGCGCTCGGGGTCGCGCCTTTGGGCCCGCTCCCTCAGCGAGTCTTGCAGTGGAAGCCACCTAAACGGAGCCAGAAGGAAGCGGTGGGGGTAGCAGTCCAGCCCCCTGACGAGAGCTTTCGCAGGCTCAGCGAAACCGCTCCCAGCCCCCCTCCCTCACCTCTGCCCCACCATACAGGTCGCTTTCCTTGGCCCGACCCCGATCTTCGGAGAAGGGTGCCCGACGGATGAGTAAGTGAGGGCCGCGCTATGGGTGGCTGGTCGGCAGCCCGACGTCCCCTCCCTCGCACAGACCTACTGGCCTGCCGGGCCGGCCGACCGTCGTTGCAGTCACGAAACATTTTAGTTATAGCACTGTACCCATTGCAAACACCGCTATCAATCTGTTGCAACATTCTCCGCAGAGCGGGCGCAGGTGAGCAGCGCGGGGTGCACCAACGGCGCGGAACAGAGGGAACGAATGTAATAAGAGCCCGAACTGCACGAACGGGAACGTCCCAAGGGTCTGCGCTCCAGGTCTTGGGAGGTGTGACCGTGAGCCGCCGAGTACAGATAGTCCGAAGAGGGAGGGGACGGCGGGTTCGACGAGGCATGTGGTAGAGACCCCGTGACCCTGGGAAGAATACACACTGCCTCCACAAACTTAATTTTAGTACGAACAAAGTTACCACACCTTCCATCAATGACGCATTGTTGGCAACGCCAAGTATAGCGCGCCGACTCATGGTCTGGTCACCGGACTGGCACCGGACCTCATGCGCTCGAAGGGCACGACAAATCGACTTTTGCACTAGATAGTATGCCAGAGATTTTCTCGTTCAAACAGACTTTTGCAGAAGCCATCGCTTGAGTGTCTCTTTCCCATTTGCGCAGGAGCCTTGAGGGCACGCAACATTCTCGTGTCATTGATGTACCGCCTTTCGCCCGCTACCCTCAAAAGCGACATGTCTGCGGCCGAACATCTTCGGAGCCCGTCCTTTCGCTCTATCGATGGTTAGCTGGACGCTGTCCGATACCTGTCCTACTCACGGCCGCACCTTCCAACGTCCCCTCGGTGTGACCGAAGCGTCTTTTTTCTGGGACGGCCACTCCAATGGAACCTCAGACAGTCTGCATCTCGCCGAGGTTCATCTCTTGAACCCCTCTCAGGATGGATACCTTTTTACCGACCCTAGCATCGCCGAAGCATGGCTATCCACAAAGAGGCGCCATCCACTCGCTGGCGCCACCATACAACTACTCCCAGGTACATATATTGTACCACATCGCCTCTAGATGACTGACTCTGAAAGTAGCAGCCGGTGGAGGGGGAAATATCTTTTCATATCCGCCAAGTCCACACTTTGTCGTCCAAGAACGCACACTCGCTGTCTTGCGTCCGAATGAGATCGTCTTCGGCCAGGTTGCGTGTGCAGAGGAGGTGCAACAGCGAATAACCGGGATCTTGGATGGTCTACGGCCTCTCTCGCATGAGCTGCTTGCCCAGTTGTATGTCTTTCGCGAGACCGGCTCTGGGAGGATGGGAATCCTTCACCTGGTTGCGTTGGTAGCTCATTGCGCAACCGACGAGACGGGGATCAGAACGTTGATGCGGTGTTTTTTGGACACACTCGCAAGGGGTGGAGACCCAGACTCGGTGCCTGCTCAGATTCCATTGGAGGATAGGTTGGCGATGGTGGTCGCTACAGAGGATCTCGAGCCTATGCATCTGCGTTTGCTCAGTCCAGCAAGGCGACGATGGCGAAGGGCGATTGCTACTGTGATACTTCGATTGAGGACGACGAAAAGTCAGGTGGGTTGCATCCCATATTTCACCTTCCTGTTCTTGATTGCTCTCTAGGGTGGGCATACGCTCCCGTGTCACCGCACGCGCCTGACACCGTTCACTCCTGCGCGGTCTCGCCATGTGTCTACTATGCTCACAGAGGCCCAGACCAGTGCGGTGGCTGCCAACTGTCGAGTGCATGGGCTCACATTTGGGAATGCCTACATGGTGCTCGCACAGGTGGCTATGACTAGGGTGCTTTACCGACGGTACTTGCGGGGTGAAATTTCGGAGGAAGAATGGGAATATCGAAGACGGCAGCCGCATCGCGTCGCCATTCCACTGACCTTGCGCCCGCAACTGGACAAGGAATGGTTTGATCAAGGTGGCGGAAGTGAATTAATGGTTGCCGTGAATGCTTTTTCAACACAGTTCCCGTTCATGACACCCGATGAACGGGAACGACACCGGCACAATCTGTCAGATGGTGCACCTCCGTTCTCGGATTTGCTCACGTTTAATCGCTTTCTGCATTGTGCCAAGTTAGCGAGGAAGCAGGCGAAAGCGTTTCTCAATCATCCCTTGTCTTTCGAGATTATGCAAGCGGGCATGCTGGAACGCTGTCGCCAAGTGTGTCTCTTTGCTCTACGGTGGACAAAACATGTCGAGAGTGTGAATGGCGTTGGTGTGCATGGCAACTCGGACGAAGACACCGAGGTTCCGGTGGTCACTGACGACACGCCCATGGTGTGTGCCTATACTTTGTCAAGCCGTGACGTGCGTCTTTCCACCGCCACTTTCGGCCCTCTTTCTTATCCTTGTTTTCTGACCTGCTTGTCGTAGACGCATTTTGTGTCCCCGACAGAGTACCCCCTCCCTCCCTCCCACCCGCTCTCACCTTTCTCTCTCGCGTCGCATTCAGCCAGAGCGGGTTACATTATCCCTCCCCCTGTCATCCAGATGCACACGACCCCGAGGATCGTGGTAGACAATTCTATGACAGGGCTTCACGCCAGGCCAGGGCTTCTGTATCTTGCTGCCACGACTTCTAAACGTCGGATGACCCTGTGTAGTTTTTACGACCGCAACGTGTACGAGGACGGAGTGGTGAGGGAGTGGTTGGACGAAGTGAAGGCGGCGGTGCTGTGGTACCTCGGTGAGACGCATGTACGCGCGCGTCTGTAAGAGGCCTCCCCCACCGATGTGTCGAATATTTCAATATTTCATTTTCTATCAAACTGGATGCCATAGCTGTTGGTAGTGTGTTGAGGAAACGAGTGACCATGCGTCTACGAAGACGGCGTGGTAAAGGAGTGGTTGGACGAAGTGAAAGGGACGACGATATGGTACCTCGATCAGACGCATGTAAAGGTCTATGAGACTGAGCCTCCCCCTAGATCTCTTCCTTTGTCGTTTGCCGAATCTTAGAAAATGCCATGGCTGTTGGTGTAATGACGAGAACTCAGGCTATCGTAGGGTCTCGTTGCAGTGAAACACCGTAGTTATTTCACTAGTGCACCCATTGTGAACACCCCTATCAGTTCTGTTGCAGCGTTCTCTGCGGAGTCGTTGTACCACTACGTATTAACAGGGACGGCAAACCCGCACTGTGACGTTGCAACTTGGGCGTAATCTAATCAGCTGTGTAATGGTATCTACCCATTACATGATACACATAAATTGATTCACAAATGTAAAATCAGGTCTTTGACAGTCGCTCGACATGGGCGCAGGTTACGAGAGCGGACACGGGTGAGTATCATGGGCAGCTCGGAGCGCACCTTCGGCGTGGAATAGGGTGTAATAAGAACCCGGACTACACGAACGGGAACGTCTCCAAGTTCTGCACTCTGGATCCTGGGAGGTTCGAAGAGCTGGGAGGGCGCGGCGGGTTCGACAGGCGCAGTGGTGGTAAGACGCCGCTGTGCTCGTCCCGAGTCGCTTACGTACCGGCGCAACAAGCTTTTTCATCAGCTTGAGACCCCGTGACCCCGGGAATCCACACTACCTCCAGAAGCTTGATTTTACGAACAAAGTTACCACACCTTCCATCAATGACCCTGTCGGCAGCGCCAAGTATAGCGCAATGGTCTAGTCATCAGACTGGCACCGGACCTCGTGCGCTCCAAGGGTGCGGCAAAATCGACCTTTGCACTGCGTAGTATGTCAGGAATTTTCTCGTTCAAACAGGCTTTCGCAGACACCATCGTTCAATATCTTTTTTCCATTTACGCAGGAGCCCTGAGGGCACGCAACGTTCTCGTGTTATTCTCGTGTTATTGACGTACAGCTTTCGCCCGCTACCCTCAAAAGCGACATGTCTGCAGCCGAACATCTTCGGAGCCCGTCCTTCTACTCGATCGATGGTCAACTGGACGTTATCCGATATCTGTCCTACTCACGGCCGCACCTTCCGACGTCCCCTCGGTGTGACTGAAGCGTCTTTTTTCTGGGATGGCCACTTCAACGGGACCTCAGACGTTCTGCATCTCGCCGAGGCCCATCTCTTGAACCCCTCTCAGGATGGATGCCTTTTTACCGAGACTAGCATCACCAAGGCATGGTTGTCCACGAAGAGGCGTCATCCACTCGCTGGCGCCACCGTACAACTACTTCCAGGTACATATATTGCACCACATCGCTTCTAGGTGACTGACTCCAAAAGTAGTGGCTGGTGGAGGGGGAAATGTCTTTTCACATCCTCCAAGTCCGCACTTTGTCGTACAAGAACACACACTTGATGTCTTGCGTCCGAATGAGATCGTCTTCGACCAGGTTGCGTGTGCAGAGGAGGTGCAACAGCGGATAACCGGGATCTTGGATGGTCTACGGCCTCTCTCGGACGAGCTGTTTGCTCAGTTGTATGTCTTTCGCGAGACCGACTCTGGGAGGATGGGAATCCTTCACCTGGTTGCGTTGGTAGCTCATTGTATAACCGATGAGACAGGGATCAGAATGTTGATGCGGTGTTTCTTGGATACACTCGCAAGGGGTGGGGATCCGGACTCGGTGCCTGCTCAGATTCCATTGGAGGATAGGTTGGCAATGGTGGCCGCTGTGGAAGATCTCGAGCCTATGCATCTGCGTTTGCTCAGCCCGGCAAGGCGACGATGGCGAAGGGCGATTGCCACTGTGATACTTCGATTGAGGACGACGAAAAGCCAGGTAGGTTGCATCCCATATTTCACTTTCCTGTTTTTGATTGCTCTCTAGGGTGGACATACTCTTCCGTGTCGCCGCACGCGCCTGACACCGTTCACTCCTGCGCGGTCTCGCCATGCGTCTACTATGCTCACAGAGGCCCAGACCAGCGCAGTGGTTGCCAACTGTCGAGTGCATGGGCTCACATTTGGGAATGCCTACATGGCGCTCGCACAAGTGGCTATGACTAGGGTGCTTTACCGACGGTACTTGCGGGGTGAAATTTCGGAGGAAGAATGGGAATATCGAAAACGGCAGCCTCATCGTGCCATCATTCCACTGGCCTTTCGCTCGCTTCTTGACAAGAAATGGTTTGAGCAAGGTGGTGGAAGCGAATTGATGGTTGCCGCGAATGCGTTCTCACCACAGTTCCCGTTCATGGCACTCGATGGACAGGAACGATATCGGCGCAGTCTCTCGGATGGCGCACCTCCGTTCTCGGATTTGCTCACGTTTAATCGTTTTCTGCATCGTGCCGGGTCAGCGAGGAAGCAGGCGAAAGCGTTTCTCAATCATCCCTTGTTTTTCGAGATTAGGCAAGTGAGCATGCTGGAGCGCTGTCGTCAGATGTGTCTCTTCGCTTTCCAGTGGACAAAACGTGTCGAGAGTGCAAATAGCGTTGGTGCACATAGTAACTCGGACGAAGATGCCAAGGTTCCTGTGGTTACTGACGACACGCCCATGGTGTATGCCTATACTATGTCAAGCCGTGACGTACGTCTTTCCACCGGCCCTCTTTCTCATCCTCATTTTCTGACCTGCTTGTCGTAGACGCATTTTGTGTCCCCGACAGAGTACCCCCTTCCTCCCTCCCACCCGCTTTCACCTTTCTCTCCCGTGTCGCATTCAGCCAGAGCGGGTTACACTACCCCTCCCCCTGCCATCCAGATGCACATGACCCCGAGGATTGTGGTAGAAAATTCTATGGCAGGACTTCACGCCAGGCCGGGGCTTCTGTATCTCTTGGCGACGACTTCTAACCGTCGGATGACTCTGCGTGCTTTTTACGACCGCAATGTATACGAGGATGGAGTGGTGAAGGAGTGGTTGGACGAAGTAAAGGCGGCGGTGCTGTGGTACCTCGGTCAGACGCATGTGCGCGCGCGTCTGTAAGAAGCCTCCCCCGCGCGATGTGTCGAATATTTCAAAATATTACTTTCTATCAAACTGGATGCCATAGCTGTTAGTAGTGTGAGGAACACGGTGAATCCTCAATCATACATCCGGGCCCGACCATCAACTTCGGTGGTACCACCAGAGTGAGAGACAAAACAACACGACTGCCCTGCGGGTGAGTAATGGTATAAACGCATGCAGTTACGTGCATGTGCACGACGATACTATATCTCGCCGCTCACCAGTTCGTTCTTCCCGTACGTCGTCGTCTCCTCCTACAGAGCGTGGTCCGGTTTTGTTGTCCAACATTTCCTTCCGCAGCTCTGTCAGGTTATTTCTCCACCTTGCATGAGAAAATTTCCCCCTCCCTCTCTTCCCGCATTCTGCCAGAATGATCGTACGCCCACCTAGGCTCGTTGTCCCTAGCGAGACCATCGCCAGACATAGTCTGCACGCAGACAATGCACGCACGTTGGCGACTCGCCCTATGATGGCCCATTGTTATCATTATAGCATCCGGTGGCCCACCTGCCAAAACGGTGCACAGGGAGGGGATCATGATCACGATGAGCGGCACCAAGGATGCTTTGCGGACGACCTTTTGGGCGAGAGCCTCCGCCAGGAGGTCAAGACTGCTCGCCCTGGCCCCTTTTTCAAGCCATGCGTGGCCCCGTGCGCGCCAATATAACTGTCACACGACTTTGGTCCCCAGAGAGGAGTGACCCACGGATGCGCAGCAGACAGTGTCGTCTCACCCTTGAGACCTTTTAACCACCATCGCCGACCTCACAGTGGGATCATTCAGCTTGCTGTTCTTCGCTACCAAGGTCCGCCCTTGACTGCACCATACAGGCTATCGCTAGTACCAGGTGAGGCGACCTCCCCGGCCGCCACCAACTTCTCCCTTGCCTAAAGGGAAGGCGAGCCATGAATATCATCCCCCCTTCTTTCAAAGTAACGAGGGCACAACGCACCTGAGTTAACAAATCCACGTCGATCTCTGGCAGCACTTCTCGCATATCGCCCGCGCAGGGAATAACCTCCCACCTCGTCGGCGGGTTCTCGATACACAGACAAATATCCGCGGGTATATGTGCACCGTACTCTGCATTGAAGCTTTCGCGCATTTGACGTTCCTCTGCGCCACGACATCGCAGTGGCGATACAATCGCCAGAAAATGGGAAGACATCAATAAACCGAAAGACGTCGTGTCTGTGCTCGCTTACCCGAAAGCATGGCTTCCAGTTGGACCGTCATACCCTCGACGATCTTCTCTGCTGCCTCGCTGTATTGTCGTCGCCTCGCGATCTCGAGGAGGAGCTTGTTAAACGAGGATTGATACTGGATGAATCGGTAGTGCAGGTCCTCTATGACCAATAATCGCTGATTGAGGCCATCCAAGAGATCATCGCAGTCTGTCTGTCCGGCAAGAACGAGAATAACGAGTCAAACGAACCGCTAGAGGCCGAAGAGGGAAACCCCACCTCGACGTCCTGTTGCTTCTGAAGCATATCCGACATGATATCCCCGAGTTCATCTAGATCGTCTAGGGTGCTACGGCTCGCGTTTAGTTGATCTTGTGCTGCAGTCTTGGCAAGAATCAAAGTCTCGCTGCGTGGTGGACAGTCATGGATGGCACGTCTACCAGGAATCGTCGTCGCCACTTACTGAGCCTCCTGAATGGAATGAACGTATTCTTCGAGCTCTGCCATGATCGCAGGGAGCTCGTCCGTATCCCGATGCATCGCTGCGAGATTTGTATTGATTGGTGAGGCGGCGATGGGACACATTTATTCGCACCTACCTTGCATCTCCTCTTCGGAATGGGATATTCCAGCCTCACTGTCACGAAGTGCATCTGCCATCTGATCATAATGTGATGTTAAACTTTCCAGATGTTTTGCCATCTCCGTCGATGTGTTCTCCTGGCGGAGCAGCAGCGACTCGATGGGAGGGAGCGTGCTCGAGACAGGCAACGAACCACGTATAGAAGCAACCGTGGTGGACAGCGTCTCGGGGTAGTCATACGTCGCCGACATGACATCCTGTGTGTCTATTTCAGCATTCCGACTCACGGACATGCGACTATAGAAGGAAGCGAGAAGAGGTAAAGGCGGGACACGCACGTCGAGCCGTGTGCGGTCACCCTCGACAGCATCCAACACTTGTTCGATTGCACTTTCGTCCACGAAATCCCTCAGCGTCTTCCACATCGACCGATCGACGTGTTTCGCCGCAAACTTCTTTTCGAAAACGTTCACCCGGACGGTTGCAGAAGGGCTCTGGGTGGGATCGATGGTACCATCCGTCTTGTCGAGGGAATGTTGACTCCCGAAAAGAGAAGAGTCGGACGAGGATTGGTGAAACCCTGGAGGGACGAGCTGCGTGCCGAGCAATTCGAGGATAGTATCGAGGGCAGATGTACGTTCCGAGCGGACAGCATCCCATTCCTGTGGCAGGCGGATGAGCTTACACGCACGACGAGGCGTCGTGAAGATGGTGGGGAAGACGACAAAATGCGTACGCGGATCTGCTTGTCGAGTTGGGCGCGTTTGTGCTCGATGCTCTTCGCCACGCTAGCAGCCAGCTACGCGTACGGGTGAGGGAGGAGTGCATTCAAGGTGACGTGGGCGCACCTTGAGCTGCTCGATGGCTGCCTGGCTGATCCACTTTACTTTGGCGTCGAGGGCAAGCACGTCAACGGCGCACTGGGCAGACGCGCTGGAGAGGACGTTGACTTTTGAGCAGAGGTGTTCGCCGTGCTGAAGCGCCTTCTTGGACTGAAGCACGAGCGAGACGAGATGGGGCTGGTCCGCGCGGGCTGCAGACGGCGGAGACTCCGCCATCGACTTGGTTGGGCCGCGAGCGGTTGCAAAGTGAGCAGCGTCGGCTCGACATCCCAGTGCAGACCCCTGCGACTCGGCTTGCACGCCCACCATCGTCCAGTCGCGACCGCAGCCGCCCAACGAACGGTATGTAACGACCTAGTCACACCGGACGCCAACAGTTTTGACGGGCGATCGATACTACCAACTGGTCTTGCGTCGCCTCGATTCGCACAGTTTCGTTCCTGCGGACGTCTGCTACTTGGTACGCCGAGTGCCAACAGTGTAATGGCACTGCCGCACTACTTTTAGACTTCTAGTGCACCGTGACATCGGTCATCCGCTCAGCTGAAACGCCTGGTGAGACGATTGGTCAAACATGATGGGGTTGCCCTCTTCGGCGTGGGTTGTCCTTCCATCACTTTACCCAGGCGTATAAAGAATGGGGGCTGGACGGCCTTTAGAACTTGATGCCCCACCTCATCGATGACTGGCTGGACCCTGATCGAGACCTACCCAACACTGGGTCGCGCTTTCCAGCGTCCTCTCGACGCAACCGAGCAATCATTCTTCTGGGATGCCCACTTCAATGAAACGACAGACAATCTTCATTGCGTCGAGCTTCGCCTCTCGAAACCCTCTCTTGATGGACATCTTTTTGCCGAGACGAGCATCGCCAAAGCATGGCTATCTACAAAGAGACGTTATCCACTTGCTGGTGCCACCATACAGCTTCTCCCAGGTGCATATATACTGCACCGCACCGTCCCTAGGCGTCTGACTCCAAGGCAGTAGCTGATAAAGGAGAGAACGACCCTTTATCCCCGCCAAGTCCCCACTTTATTGTCAGAGAACACAATCTCTCCATCTTGCGTCCGAACGAGATTGTCTTTGGCCAGGTGGCATGCTCAGAAGAAGTGCAACAGCAGTTAACCGAGATCTTGGATGGTCCACGGCTTCTCTCGGACGAGCTACTGGCGAAGCTGTATGTATTTCGAGAGATCAGCACCGGGAGAGCGGATATCCTTCACTTGGTCACGTTGATAGCACATTGTGTGAACGATGGAGTGGCGAACAGAACGTTGATGCGGTGTTTCTTAGACACACTCACGAGAGATGGGAACCCAGACTCGGTGCCTGCTCAGATTCGATTGGAGGATAGGTTGACTATGGCAGTCCCTCCGGAGGATGTCGAACCTATGCATCTGCATTTGCTCAGTCCAGCGAGGCGACGGTGGCGAAGGGCGATAGCCGTTGTGATACTCCAATCAAGAACGGCAAGAAGCCAGGTGGGTGCATCCTATATTTTACTTTCCCATCCTTGATTATTCTCTAGGGTGAGCACACACTCCCATGTCGCCACAAACGCTCGACACTGTTCATTCCTGCACGGTCTGGCTACGTGTTTACCACGCTTACAGATACACAGACAGGTGCGGTGACTGCTAACTGTCGAGCGCATGGGCTCACGTTTGGGAATGCCTACATGGTGCTCGCACAAGTGGCTATGACTAGGGTGCTCTATCGACGATACCTACGAGGTGAAATTTCGGAGGAAGAATGGGAATATCGAAAGTGTCAGCCGCACCGCGTTCTTGCCCCCCTCAACCCACGTCCGTATCTGAACAAGGAATGGTTCGAGAAGGGTGGCGGCGGCGAGTTTATGTCTGCCATGCAAATGTTCTTTGCACACCTCCCGTTCATGACGCTCGATGGACCGGAACAACGCTAGTGCTATGGACAGGATGGCGCACCGCCGTTCTCTGAGCTGTTTACGTTTGATCGCTTTTTATATCGTGCCAGGTCGGTGCAGAAGCAGCTGAAGGCCTTCCTCAGTCATCCCTTGTTCTTCGAGATCACGCATGCGTCAGTAGTGGGACACAGTCACAGCATGCGCCTCCTTGCCCTAGCGAGGATGAAGCAAGTCTGGAACGGCATTGGGACGCATGACATCTCAGACAACGATGACATGGTGGATCTAGCCTCGGTAATGTACGTCTTTCCGTCAACCTTCCGCACATTTATCAAACTATCGTAGCTGCACTTGATATTTCCCATGGAATATCCTCTTCCTCCTCCCCATCCGTTGTCACCATTGTCCCCCGTTCCGCATCCAGCCAAGGGAGGCTACATTCTCTCTCCTCCCGCCGCTCGGGTGGACACGACCCCGAGAGTTGTGGTGGAAAACTCCACGACACGGCTTCATACTCGTCCGGGAGAGCTGTACCTTGGCGCGCTGACTTTAAATGGACGTTGAACACATAAATTTTTTACGACCGCAACGTGTACGAGGACGGGGTAGTGACGGAGTGGTTGGATGAAGTGAAGGGGGCGGTACTGTGGTATCTCGGCCAGCCGCATTGTGTTCGTGCGACGGCGTTGAAGCACCGACGGTACAGTCGGAGCAAGTAAAAACCTGAGACCAGGATCTGTCTTGTTCTCTTGGAGGGGCCACGGTGCGGTCCGGCCCGGCTTGTTCTTGTTGTTTCGCGTCGGTATGCCAATATGATATTCCAGATTTGCCTATTCTCTCCTGTTCGCCAGAAACAGATTGGCCCGCTACGTCATGGAGTTCGCTATAACACGCGTACCACCGCAACGTCCCTTGGTACGCTTTCCTGTAAACTTTCCCTCTGCACCTCCCTGTCGGCCTCGCAAGAAATCACCGTTTGACGTTGGCTGACCGGTTTTCCGTCTATCAACTCAGTTTTACCCGAACTGGGCTAGCTCAACGGCCTTCCAAGTTTGATTGTGACATTCAACCTCGTCGATGCCTGGCTGGACCTTGGTCGAAACCCACCCAATCCATGGTCGCACCTTCCGACGTCCTCTCGACGCGGCAGAACAGGCGCTCTTCTGGGATGGTCGCTTCAACGGGACTGGAGACAATCTTCATCCCGTCCGACTGCGTCTTCAGAGCCCTTCTCGGGATAGACGCCTGTTCACCGAGATCAACATTGCCAAGGCATGGCTGTCTACAAAGAGACGTTATCCGCTTGCTGGCGCCACCGTGCAGCTACTCCAAGGTACATATATTGCACCACGCCGTATCTAGATAGCTGACCCCACGATGGCAGCCGGTAAAGGCGTGCTGGCCCCGCCAAGCCCACACTTTGTCGTCCGGGAGCGCGGGCTCGCTGTCCTGCGTCCGAACGAAATCGTGTTTGGCCGGGTGGCGCGTGCAGAGGAGGTGCAGCAGCGGATGATCGAGATCTTGGAGGGCCCGCGCCCTCTCTCGGACGAATTGCTCGTGCAGCTGCATGTCTTTCACGAGGGTGGTAACTCTGACACGGCGGACGTCCTTCACCTGATGACGGTGACAGCTCACTGTGTGACTGATGAAGTGGCGAACAGAACGCTGATGCGGTGTTTGATAGACACGCTTGCGAGGAGTGGAGGTCCAGACCCGATGCCCGCCCAAATTCCACTGGAGGACAGGTTGGCGATGGTGGTCCCTGCGGAGAATCTTCTGCCTGTGCATCTGCGTTGGCTCAGTCCGGCAAGACGACGATGGCGGAAGGTAATTGCCACCGTGATATTCCGATTGTGGGTGGCAAAAGGGCAGGTACGTGCATACCTCGTATTATCGCCCTATCCTTGACTGCTCGTTACTAGGGTGGACATACACTTCCATGTCGGCGCACACGCTCGACACCGTTCACTCCTGCGCGATCTGGCTTTGACTCTGTCATGCTCACGGAGGCACAGACGAGCACAGTGATGTCCAACTGTCGACGATATGGGTTCACGTTCGGGAATGCCTACCTCGCGCTCACACAAGTGGCTATGACGCGTGTGCTCTATCGACGGTACTTGCGGGGTGAAATCTCTGAGGAAGAATGGGCATATCGAAAACGGCAGCCGTACCGCAGACTTGGTCCACTCAACGAGCGCCCGCATCTTGACAAGGACTGGTTTGAAAAGGGTGGCGGGGGCGAATTCATGGCTTCTGTCAAAGGAATCTTTTCGCAGCTCCCATTCATGACGCTCAGTGAAACGGAAGAGCACCGATGTAACGGACACGACCTGTCCGATGGTGCACCCCCATTCTCAGGTCTGCTTGCATTTGATCGCTTCTTGCATCGCGTTGGATTGTTGCGGAAGCAAACAGAAGCATTTATCAGTCATCCCTTGTTTTCTGAGATCATGCATATATTAGTGCTGTCATGCAGCCACCATTCGCGCCTCCTTGCTCTACGATGGATGAAGCAGGGCGGAAGCTTCAATGCTATTAGCACACAAGGCAATTCGGATGACAGTGTGGTCCCGGTGGTCGTCGAAGACATGCCCACAGTTATTGCTCACGGAGGGTCCACCTTTGGTGATGTGCGTCCCTTCATCGGCGGTCTCCTCACCTTTTTTTCTTCTCACTCGGTTTCCATAGGTAGATTTGATGTCCCCAACGGAATACCCACTTCCCCCTTCTCACCCGCTCTCGCCTTTTTCTTCTAATCCGCATCCAGCCAAAGCGGGTTACGCTACCCCCCCTCCCGCCGTGGGGGTGGATACGACGCCAAGAATCGCGGTCGAAAATGCCCTAACGCGGCTCCATGCGCGCCCAGCACAGCTGTTCCTCTGTGCGATGACTCTGGACCGACAGTTGCGCATGTACGTCTTTTACGACCGCAACGTGTACGCGGAAGGGGTGGTGGCGGAGTGGTTG
>JBBPTT010000620.1:0-19941 GCA_038094175.1 Boletellus aff. lepidospora
ATGCCGAAGCGTGTTTAATGCGAAACGGGACGCTGCGTGGGACCTGACTCAACAAGCCCACGTGACCGCGCAATTTTGATCCCGCCACAAATAAAGGAACGTCTCCGTCAACGTGACACGAGGCTACCGACCGTCTGTCCCCGCCGTGCTTATGACACCGCCTCTTTTTTTTTTTTTTTCTAGGGCAACCCGGTCGACAACGTATTTGCGTTGGGGGACGCCAGAACGAGCGCACCGGCTTACGTTGCTTCCCCCACGGTAATTACTGTATCATGCTCCCGCCGTTGCCGCCAACCCCGTATCGACCGCCAAAAGCCCGGTTGCCCCCAGTCGTTTCTGCCACCAGATGCCACCATTGTCTGCGCTGTTCCCTTTTGTTCCACCAGCTGGTCAGCCCATTGTCCCTGCCCTTCCCTTGTTGTACCCCACAGCTAGCAGGGTGTACGTACACGCGCCAGAATGAAAAACTGGTTCGCGCTAGTGGGCATCCAACCCTGCCAACGATGCCATAACGCTGATGACTCATGCGCCCGAGCTTTTGGGATCGCCCCATTTCCCGCCCTCCGTCTCGGTCCCGTCTGAGTCGCTCGTGCCGGGCAGGATGAAACGACACGTGTACGCATGGCCCCACCGCGCCTGCGCTGTTTCACCGTCGTTTGGCGCGCAGTCTGTACTGCAGGGCAGGGCTGTGCCACTCGAGTGTTGGGTTGGCTCGCTGCTGTGGTCGCGGAGATAGTTTCTACTCCGCCCGACGTCCGATCAGACGTGGCGGACGGAAAGCTTGCACACCCCCCGCGCACGCCGCCAGAACGAGCGGGACAGTCCGGGGACAGACGTGAGAGGGCGCAGCGGTCGTCGTGTAGCTTTTAGAGTGTCGGGCGTCTGCAGCCACACAACACGTCACCACCAGACACTGGCAGCATCTTCCAGATCATGGACATCTCGTGAGCCTGCACCTCGTTCCCCACCGCGATCCACGTCCAACGCACGCCGCGCCAGATCCGTCCTCCAGGGAGGGTATCAGCACCCCCTCTCGCGCTCATGGCACGGCCGTCGTCCGCTCACAAAGTCCATGTTCATGTACCCCATATTTATCACGGATGACCCTGATGCCAGCGTCATCATTCCCTCCCTCCCAGGTCAGCGTCGATGGGGCGTCAACCAGCTCGAAGGCTTCCTGGGACCCCTTGTTCAGAGGGGCCTCAGGAGCGTCATCCTCTTCGGCGTCCCCCTCAACTGCGCAAAGGTGCGCCTCCCAGGCTCATCCCGTGACCCCTGCAGACGCTAAGCACACATCAGGACGAGATCGGGACGCCAGCGGATGACCCCGAAGGCCCCGTCATCCAAGCCATCCTAAAGATCCGATCTCTCTTCCCCGAGCTCTACATTGCTTGCGACGTCTGTCTCTGCGAATACACGTCGCACGGCCACTGTGGATTTCTCCGCACAGACGGCACGATCCACCCCGAGGCCTCCGTCGAACGTCTCGCCAAGGTCGCGCTCAACTACGCCCGCGCCGGTGCCCACTGCGTCGCACCGAGCGACATGATCGACGGTCGGATTCAGGCCATCAAGCGGAGCCTGATCGACGCCGGCTTCGGAAACAGATGCACCCTCATGAGTTACTCCGCCAAGTTCGCCAGCGGACTCTACGGTCCCTTCAGGTGAGGACGCTTGCGCACACACGGTCCTCCCCTCTTCTCATGCGTGCTGTGCTCCCGTTCAGAGACGCCGCTGGGAGCGCACCGGCATTCGGGGATCGCAAGTGCTACCAGCTCCCCCCTGGCGCAAAGGGTCTTGCACGGCGTGCCATCGTGAGCGGTATCTCATCTGAGCCTCTGGCGCACATCGTTAATGTGCCCGGTAGCAACGCGATGTAGCCGAGGGCGCCGACATCATCATGGTCAAGCCTTCACTCCCGTATCTTGACATCATTGCCGACGCGGCGGAGCTCGCGAGGGACCACCCGATCGCATGCTATCAAGTCAGCGGAGAGTTTGCCATGATCCATGCGGGCGCAAAAGCCGGGGTGTATGACCTCAGGGCCATGGCGTTTGAGGCGACGGAAAGCCTGGTCAGAGCTGGTGGGTGTCATCCCAACGCGTTTTATCGTTGTCTGCTGACGGACGTTTCAGGTGCCACGCTCATCCTGTCCTACTTTACCCCTGATTTTTTGGACTGGTTGCCAGCATAGATGCACGATACTGGACAAGGAGACGAACCGGAAGAAAAAAGGGCCTGGTAGCACTCAATACTAGATCATGTACATACACGCTCGGCAATCGTTGCTGGCATCCAAAGATCCTGGCGCAAGCCACCGCCACCCGATTCCGAGTCGTCGCTGGCCTAGCACGGTCGGCGAGCACAACCATGACGAACGCGAGTCGGCCGCCGTCTGGCTACTCCCCAGACACCTGCATGTTCTGTCGCCAATGCCTCCGCATCGCGACCGATGCCACCGAATCCGACACAGGCTCGGAACAGCCCGAGGAAGGGGAAACAACCGCCGTCGTCGACGACGTCGAGCTGTACTGCGGTCCACCAGGGTCGGGCCCCGGCGGGCATCACGCCCACTGGTCCTGCCTGCTCGATCACGCGAAGCAGGCGGCGCGCACCCGCAGCGACCTCACACCTGCCGGGTCGCCCGCCCCTGCGTGCGCGACGTGCGCCGTGTGCGGCCAAAACACGCTCGACGCGTCCGGACGGCTCCTCGTCGACGTCCGGAACGAAGGCGGCGAGACCACCAGATTCGATTTCGGCGAGATTCTCGTGCGTGTCCGCTCGTCCCCCTTCCCCCCCCCCCCGTCCGTCGGGCGCAGTGCGTGGCCGTGCGAGGATGCTGATCTCGTGACGCCATGTTCACGGTGCTTGGGCGACGGCGACCACGGCGCGCGCGAAACAGGAAGAAGAAGTGTTCCTGGAAGCCCATCCGGACCAACTCCGCGTCCGCGCCTTCCACGATCTCGTCGCGGGAGGCGACTATGCGGGCGCGATCGAACTCATCGCAGAGCACGACATCGACGTCAACGCCACGTACGGAAGCGATGGCTTGACAGCGTTGCAAAAGGCCACGTTCGCCGGAGACACCGGTGGCGTCGAGTTTCTAAAGACCTTGGGCGCGAGGGCGTAAAAAGGGGGCAGGGACAGAGACGTGTGGGTAGGGCATACAAGGTTTGGTATCGTTGTCATGTTGGTGGGTTGTCGCAAAAGCGGTCGCGTCGGCCGGCTGTGCGGGTGAGAAAGATTGTCTGTCAGGAACTGTGCAACGGTCGTGTACACGCCAAGATTAACGTTCTCTGTCTAGTGGATGATGCCCTAGAGTGAGCAAGCAGTGCGAGGTGAAAAGGAAGAAAAAAAAAAAGAATCCGACCTGCCTGGCTCGAACAGGCGACCTCAAGATGTATGTATCCGATTACAGTCTCGCGCTCTTCCAACTGAGCTAAGGTCGGTATGTTCTGTCCTTGGATGTCAATGAGATATTCGTTCGCACGACTGACCAACGTCTTGGCCGTCATCGACGCCGAGAGCCATGGGCAAGAACAAGGACAAGAACAAGGAAGACGTACCCAATCCGACGAGCGTGACGAACCGGGACATCCTCCAGCGACTCAACTTTCTCTACCAGGCCAGCGTCCTTTTGAATGGCCTTGCGCCCCCTGATGCCTCCGTCCACCGCGACAACAGCCCACCAAGGCCGCCGATGACGTCCAGCGACAAAAACACCGGCACGGTGGATAGCAGCCCTCGATCCTGTCCTCGATCGCTGAAGAAGAGGAAAAGGAGTCGGCGCGTAGTGGGTCTCGAAGAGTTATCGCGGAGTTATGTAGAGACGATGAAGAGCGTCGGGCAAAAGACGAACGTGCGGATGTACGTCTGTGTTTGCGCATGGACGACATGCCCCGCGTCCTTTTTCTGCAGTCTTTTGCTCCGCCGTTCATCGCCCGTTGACGAACCCTCGCTCACCACCCCATTGTGCTGCACACGCAGGGACCCGTCCATCAAGCGCTGCATATGCAAACATTGTCACGCCCCCTTGATTCCTGGCGTGTCCGCAACCGTCCGCATCAAGGGTGCGTGACCGAACTGTCATCGAGTGGCCGACACCGCCGGCCGAACCGTGTGATGCTGACGCGTTCCGGACAGACTCGGCCTCACACGGCCATCTCGTCTCGTACCAGTGTCAACGCTGTCAGACCGAACGTCGCGTCCCCGCTCCCCCCGTTCTATATACGGCTGATCCACCGGCGAACGACGACGCGACGGAAGGTCAGCGGACCTCGCACACGCTTCCCCCTCTGACGGGTATGAGCATCGGAAACGCAGTTCCCGGCGGACACCGGCAACAGCGAAAGAAAGGACCCCAACCGCGCTTGCCACCACATTTCGCTCGCGACGTCGGGCACGTCATCTTTCGTGGAAATGAGCTCCTCGACGCGGCGCGCAGCATCTCGTAATGATCAGAAATGCTTATTGTTATGATGAGTCTGATTCTGATGAAATCTATTTGAGGACTACGCCGGTCGTAAGATGGGGGTGAGCCGCCTATCAGACCCTGAGGTATGGTATTACGGAGTGCAAGTATGGCAGTTGCATGAAACAAGGATAGTCTGAAGTCGACGCAAGAAGAAAATGGCAAAGTCTACACACAACATAAGTCCGACGCCCTAAAATTTTACTGCCAATATCCCGTTACAATCAATGCTAGGAAAAGAACGTATGGTATATTCGTGGGCAGGGTATAAGCCCCGGACGCAGGATGGATAGTGGGACTGTAATCATGCCGTCAGTATGGGTAGGTTGATCGAAAGGAAAGAGACGAACGGTAGTCCTGCGTTGTCGGAATAAGACGAACACAGACCATCGCCATTCTGGAGCATCACGCGTGGCATTTAACCCGGATATCGAAAATGAGCAAGGACGAAGCGCACCGTTGGGTTGTTTGGGCAGCAGGCGGTGTAACCCAGATCTGCAACGCTTCCCAGAGTGGTCTGATTGCTATATCCCTCCCACTGCTCGCAAGAGACGCTCTGGTAGCTGATATTCCAGACACCAAAGTCCTGCGTTCGTCTGAATCACTACCTCTTTGGCATGCTGGTCGTTTGAACTTACAGTGAAGCCTAGACGGAGACAAGTTACGGTCACCGACGACCACACGTCGTAAAGAGCGACAACATACCGTAGACGGAGGCATCGGAGGGGAAGAAGCTGTTCGGGATCGAAGTGGACGGCCAGGCGAGATCAAAGTTGAGATACGCGCCACCCCTATGGTCGTGCCCCGTCGCGTCCGCGTGCGCCTCGAACACATGGCATTGTCGTACTCACGCGTTTGGCCCAGACGTGGTGGCGTTGCACCAGCCTTTTCGAGTGAGCGGACAAAGGTCGGTGACTTTGACGACGACAGAGTTTGAGACGTTTGGATAGAATGGCGGGTTGGCCGTGAAGGCGTTCAAGAGGGTGAGATTGAAGCATTGGCCGCATGCCGGGCCGTAAGAGGTGCTGCTTCCGTACGCCATTTGATTCAGGGCGGCAGTGGGGTAGTACGTGCTGTTCGGATTGCATCCGCATGCGGCAATGAATCCGGTGGGGAGGGTGTAGTGTGTCATGGTTGCGAGTCCACTGGACGAGTATTGGATCCATTCCGAGGCCCGGATGAAGGGGAGAAAGGACAGGAAGGTGAGAAGTGAGAGAGTCCGCGGGTAAAGACCCGGGAGGGAATGAGCATACAACATTTTTTTTCGATCGCTCAGGAAGACATGAGAGCGTCGAGCGGGCAACAGCGATGAAACAGCGACTTGACTTCGCGTATGAACAATTGCAGTGCCTGGATGGTTTACGTCGTCATCGGTGTTGGATGGGCCCCCCAAAGTCCCGCCCACACTGGTATACGCCCACACACTCCAGAACGAAGCTGGTGGGCCTCTGCCAGCAGGAGCGTGAAGGTACGTGTGTTTGATCGGCTGTGTGGGGGCACGGCATGATCATCTCAGCCACTGGTCTCACTTACGCGTTTTGTCGGCGCGTTGGATGGACCCAATACTCTACGTCGTACGCGCGTACACGGCAGGTCGACGGTGCAGCCTGTGATGACGAAGCTACACGTACGGCGGAACTCGTCATCAGATTACGGGCAGTTCTGCCAGTGGATATAAAATGCGCTATTGGAAAGCGAGTTGGACCTTCAATCAAGTTCAATGGCCCCTGTAACGAACAAGCGCATCATCTTCCGGGAGTACACCGCAGGTAGGCGCACATTTGGCCCAGGGGGTCATGTCTAAATGAGCATCGTCGTACCCGCAGGCTTTCCTGTTCCCGGCAGGACAACGTCGCTCGACGCGAGCGAGACAATTGACTTGGACAACGTTCCTTTGAACGGGGGCACTTTGCTCAAGACCCTCGTGTTGTCCTTGGAGCCCTATCAACTCATCAGGATGCAGGCTGTTATGCCTGTAAGTTCTGTTCTTTAACATCTCTTGTAGAGCTACTCATATCTCGTCGCCTTGGGCAGTACGGATACCAAGTTGGAGAAACGTAGGGAAATTGTTCCACGGATTGCTGTCATTTCACCAACTCCCACCTGTAGGATTAAAGGGTATGGTGTCGGAATTGTCCTGCGTTCCGAGAACCCCGCTTTTCGGGTCGGAGATCACCTGCATGGAGACTACCGTGAGCGCGATGATCGACTGTCGCCGAGGTTTTTCGCCGACTTTGATTTGCAGCGTTCCAAGAGTACTCGGTAGAGAACGAGACGAAACATTTCACAAAGATACACAACGAGCACGATCTCCCTTGGAGCGTCTTTGTCGGGGCAGCTGGCTTGCTTGGTAGGTCGTTCATTCTGTCGTCAGTCTCAAAGCACGTGGTGATGATGGCGATTCAAAGGCAAGACTGCGTATTTCGGCTGGAAGGAGTATTCACACGCAAAGAAGGCAAGATGGTCTGGGATGGGACATGCCGTTGTGCCTTGCTGACACCGTGATCTGCACAGGGTGAGGTCGCGTTCGTCACCAGTGGGGCAGGTGCCGTCGGATCGTGCGTACATGTTTTCAGGATGTCCCCACGTAGATAGGTTGGTGACATCCGTCTTCAGCTTGGTGATCCAGCTGGCGAAGCAGGACGGGATGAAGGTCATCGCATCTGCTGGCTCGGACGACAAAGTTCAATTCTTGAAGGGACTCGGAGCCGATGTCGCATTCAATTACAAGACTACAAAGACTTCCGAGGTCTTGAAAAAGGAAGGTCCCATTGATGTGTATGTCGTAACTCCACAGGACCCACACGCACATGTTCTAATTGACGGTGTAGCTATTGGGACAACGTGGGCGGAGAGAGTCTGGAGGCTGCGCTGAATGCGGCTGCAAAGCACGCCCGATTCATCGTCAGTCGGTCACCCCTGTGCTTGATCCGTATGTGCTCACGTCTTCGTAGGAATGTGGGATGACTACCAGTTATGACGGCTCGGTCATACCGATCCCGGTTAGTGTCCTTTGGTCTCTCGCACTTCGAGTGTTCGCTCAAGAAAGTCTGATCGGACAGAACCTGATCAACCTGATCTTCAAGGAAATCTCGATGTACGGAGTCAATGTCGGTACCCTCTCCCCAAAGTATTTGGAGACCTTTGAGCGGGAAATTCCCGCTCAGCTTGCATCGAACCGATTGACATATCGGGAACATGTCACGAGAGGGTTGGAGAATGCGGAAGTGGCGCTTGATAATTTCCTCAGGGGTGCATTTATCGGCAAGAGCGTGGTTATCGTGGCGGACGAGTAGAACCCCTCTCACCGCGGTGCTTGTAACTTGTATTAGTCTGCGGTATTTAGCAAGTATTTTGGAACGGCTCCCTACCACACCTGAAGTGTACCAGAGGAACTTTTTAATATTGGTACGTAAAAGTAACTCACTGTCTGCAGTCTCGCAGTGCCCGCTCTCGAATGGCCGTGCGCCCTTTGCGACCAAGCAGCCATATATTGTGCAATAGACTGGGATCAAACCTAATTTTCGTTTGTGGGCATGGTGGACGACTTAAACCGATGGGCTCGCCTTGTTCGCAAGTACGGCGACGTCCATCTGCTGCTTCATCGTTGCGACGACTATCGGAGTCCCCGTGCTCGAACATGCCTGTGAGCAACGAGTACGCGGCCCGTACGCCCTGCAGGGACCACATGTTGATCAATACGAAACCTCTGAGGGGGTCCGTGAGCAGATGCTTCTACAGCCAGTGCGAAAACGGCCGAGGCGAGTCACGCGGGTGCAAGTTCAGTCACACTATATTCAACGCCAGTCGCGTGCACAAGTTGGTGAGTGACATGTTTCGTCTGCTTTCCAAACGGAGAACTAGATCTGATACGTCCAAGGGAAGCCACGACGGCCGGAAGTCATATGTCGTCGGTCTTCACTATGGGCATGGGTTTGAGAGGTATGGGGCCTACGAGTGGGCGGATAACGGATGGGAGATCACCATGCCCGACGAGTCGAGGCCACACAGAAAGTTCACATGGGCTGGTTCCTGGCGACATGATCTCCCCAAGGCACTGCTTGCCGAAGAATCACGCACAGGATTGAAAAAGGAGGGCGATCCTCCCGTGAGGTAGCGCGGACGCGGTGCGGATAGCCAGGACTCGTTCTTTTCGCTAGACACCATACGATAAGACACAAGGCCTTTGTCGGGCTCGCCACGAGCGGAACGCGTGTTACAGACTGGACTGTAAATTCGACCATGATTTGGTCGACAGCAAACGCATTGAAAAACTTGCCAGGTGGATGCCAGACGATCCACGCGATATAAACGACCACGATGCGTTGACAGTCGAGTGCCACGTAGTGGAAGGGGGAAACGACGTGGAAGATCATTCTGGAGGAGGCTGCCTTTCAAATAGGGCTGGAGGCGACGGACCCGCTCGCCCAACGGATCCCGCCAAAACCATACAGCTACGAGAGTTCGGAACTGCTGGACGTGGTGCGACACATGGGGCGGGTGGTTGGGCTTGTTGCTACCTAAATATCATTTGAATCCCGGCTGGTGGTAGTGTACTGTGCGGAGTTGTGGCCAGTCGAAATACTTGCAAAGCCCTACAACCGCCAACTAGGCGACCCTCGGGTAGCCTCTGCACCACGTCGAGGACCGACAACATTTGCGTTCCACTGTCCGTCATCTGAGCCTGCCAGGTCCAACGTTGCGATGGGCCCGACAGAACAACACAACTTTTCTGGAGCACTTGTGACGTGGAAAGGTGGGTGCAGTCGTATCCGTCCGTTGGTGCAGGCCATGACACCTCGTTCGTGCATCGTCGCATGCCTCTTTCCTTTGCCTATGGCTCCCTTTCTGCGAAAATGTCTCGTTTCGTGGGTTGCGCGCCGGATTGTCGCCGGGAACGCTGTCACCCGCGCTAGGCATCAACCTCCACGAGCTCCAGAAAACGCTCGACGCCCAGGGCATCGAGATCGTCGAGAACCAGAAAGAGAATGTGCTTAGCCGCAAAAGCCTGGCCGAGCGCACCAAAGGTGCGCCTCACGTACATGCAACCCCGCCTCGCCACCGACCGCCCGTGCCCAGAGTTCAAGAAGATCCCAGACGATGAAAAGCTCAACTCGTTCAAAGGACTGCTCAAAGGTACGTCTTGCTTCGTCCCACCTCGCACGCCGCGCACGCCAACCCTGCCAACCCGTCCCGTCCCGCACAGCGTACCAGCAGGAAATCGACAACCTCACCAAGCGTTCCAAAGCTGCCGAGTCGGCCTTTTTGAACGTTTACAAAGTGTTTGCAGAAGCGCCTGATCCTTATCCACTCCTCGAAGCGGTCGTGGAACAGACCATCACGTCTGAAACGAATGCAGCGTTGACTAGCGAAGTCGGCGCCCTCAAGGTGGAAGTCGCGCGCCTCAGGGGAGAGAATGCTGAGCTCAAGCGGGAGAATGGAACGCTGGATAGTACGAAGAAGAGGGTGGAGAGCCTGGAGAACAAGGTGAGTATGCATGCGACCATTAGCGTTTACGACACCGGGATGGGGGTGTAATTCTAATCAGGACTGTGATAGATGGACGAGCTGATCGCCGACAAGGTCTCGCAAAAGGAGAACGAACTGAACGCGACGTATGATGAGCGTATGAGGAACTATGAAGAGCGGTGAGTGGCTCGCCCGGTCGGCGCTCCCGCGCTGAGTCTCATTGTCACCGCCTTTGCAGTGAACAGGACTTGACGCGTCAGGTCAAGCTCTGCAAGTCGCAACTTCGCGAGCTCCGGCTGTCGAATGAGACCAACCAGGCACGTCTGTTGGATGCCAGCTCGCGTGCTGACCAAGATCT
Organism: Boletellus aff. lepidospora; assembly: GCA_038094175.1. Classification (NCBI taxonomy): domain Eukaryota; kingdom Fungi; phylum Basidiomycota; class Agaricomycetes; order Boletales; family Boletaceae; genus Boletellus; species Boletellus aff. lepidospora. The sequence continues at coordinate 10,299 of JBBPTT010000620.1, forward strand.
CGTCTCGCGGCTGGCTGAGGCAGACATGGTGCTTGCTGATCTTGAGCGTGCGAATGGCAGGGTTGCGGTGGTTGAGGGGAGGAATGTATGTCAGTCTCTCTTTCTCGACGTCTTTGCTCTTACTGTGAGGGCTTTATACACGACGTGACAGGAAGAATTGCGTGCCGAGATTGAATCACTGAGGGCGGAAAGCAAGAACACCGAGTTGTGCGCTTGCTGTCTCGTTGGCTTACATCGAATTTGACCAGTTGCGCAGGATAACGAGCCTTCGATTGCGACTCTCCACTCTCGAATCGGCCAATGCAGATCTGACAACCCAGCTTCTCTCCTCGCAATCACAACTATCAGTTGCACAGACCCAGCTTGCAAGATTCGACGAGGAAGACACGAAACGGGAGGCAAGGGAAAAGGAGGAGCTGCGGATAGAAGTGGCCGCACTCAGGCAGAAGCTTGGGATGTATACTGACTACGATGAGGTTAAGCGGGAGCTCGAGATTATGAAGGTCCGTTGCTGCTGCTCCTAAAATTCAATCTCGATTACTCACGGGTACAAATAGTACGTTGAGTTCGGCGGTCTTGACGACGATACCTCGGATGTGGATGGTGACGACTGGTCCTCTCACGAGTCAGACGCTGTGCATCTCCCCGACCCAAACGCCGACAAGGCGAATGCACAGCATGGAAAGAGCCTTGAGGTGCTACTTGCGAGCAAGAACAAGCGTATTCTGGAAGAGCTCACGCGTTTCAGGGTAAGCCTGCCTCTCTTTCCTGCTCGTACGCGCATTCATGCGCTGTATCAGATTTTACACACCTCCCTCGAGGAGTCGCTCAAGTCGACGCAGTCTGAGCTCGACACGGCCCAAACTGAGCTTTCAAGGCAGAGATCCCTGAATGAGAAACTCGAGTCGGATCTTCTCGTGCTCGAAACCCGGTCAGCGGTTTCCTCCGGCACGAATAATGCGGCAGCGATCGACGATGCGTTGTCCGGTCTCGGCTTGGACCTTGGGTCGGACAATGCAAAGCAAAAGAAGGGTGAACCGTCTGGCAGTGGGGCGCGAAGCACGCCGATTCCATTCACCTCATCGGCGGATACGTCAATACTACCCATTGTGACGAGCCAGCGAGACCGTTTCAGGGCGCGGAATGCTGAACTGGAAGAGGTGCGTGTGTTGCCGGTCTTGTTTGGGTGGTCGCAGGACGCGCGCCATGCAGGAACTTCGCCGCCAGTTTCATACGATATCGGAACTGCGTGCTGAGATCAAGTCGTTGCAATCGGACAACCTCAAGTTGTATGAAAAGGTGCGGTACATGCAGAGCTATCGGGAGTCGTCGTCTGTGTCGCAGTTGGATCCGCTCCCTGGGACGTCCAGGCCACAGAGACATGGCAAGTCGGGAGTAGGTGGTGCATCGGACGGTGGTGACAACGACGAGTTGGAGTTGGGGAAGTGGAGGCAGAGGTACGAGGAAACAATGAACCCGTTTGAAGCCTTTCGAGGGAGGGTAAGTGCCTTGTATGGCGCTGGGACGTGTGGTTGACGGACGCCAACACAGGAAGCCACGCAGGCCTACACGTCTTTGCCGTTGCCAGAGCGACTTTTCCTCAAGCTGACGCGCACGGTGCTCGGACGTCGTCGTGCGAGGCTTGCATTCGTGAGTTATGCGACTGGCCTGCATCTGTTGGTTGTCTGGGTTGTCTGGAGTGGGTGGGGATGTTGGGGGGATGTTGGAATGGGACGGACGAACGGCTACGCCAACGTGCCACGACCGTTTTAGGATCGTGGTGCATTTCTTTTTACCAACGCGACGTCCAGCGTGTCATGCTATTCCCCCTAGAGATGCTCGTATTTATATGTTTGCTCGTTGAATTGTATGGACAATCGACAGTCGCCAGGTATGGGCAGGTCTGATTCTTGCGTCCAACCCTCGCTCCCTCCACTTCCACAGCGTAAGCCGACATCGTCTCTGGCATGCAGACTGGGTTTCATACTACATTCACAATGTCATCAGTTCCCCTACTGGTCGTAGACTCGCATTCTTTCCCTGCTCCTTGTCCTGTCAATCTTACACTCGTACACGTTCCGTTCCATCCAAGCACCTCCAAGCATTACCATCTAGTGCCGGTTTCCGCTAATGCAAGACCGAACATAGCAATCCTAAAAAAAAGATAAATCCACTACACATAAACCACCGCATGAGAAAAGAAGAAGCTTACGCAGAGTCGTACAGCTCAAGTTCCGATGTGCACAAACACGATCCGCTTCTCCAACGACACATCCTCTGCAGAATCCACTACCGCCGTGTTCAGCGCCCCTGCCGCATCCTCAAAGTCGATCTCCGGCCCTCGCTTGAACATCTCGCGATAAAACCGAGTCACCACCTGGTGCGCAACAGAATCGTCCACCTTCCACAACGTCCCAATCACCCCATTGAACCCCGCAAACTGCATTCCGGCCGCAAGATGCAGCACCTCGTCCGGCGTCGATTCATCCCCTAGTGCCGTGTGGCACGCAGACAGGAACGCAAACTCCGAGTTTCTGTAGCGCTCCTGGATGATCCGCATCAGCGTGAGCTTGCCGTCCCCCATGGCGAACCACGACTCGAAGGGCTTCTCCGGGTGCTGCGCGCCGTGACAAGCGATGTGAACCCAACGGTGGTCGCGGAACGCCTGTATTGCCCCGTCCATCGTGGCTGCGTCGCCAGTAACAGTTTCGAATATGACGTTGGAGGGCATGCTGGTCTCATTTCGGATCTTGTCGAGCTCGAGTTCGACTGCTGGGAGGTCGCTCAGACCGGTATCTGGACTCGGCTTCCCCTGACCAATGGCCGCGAATGAAATCAAGTTCGGCATCTCTTCAGGTGCGCAGTTGGACCGTCTCTGAGAGCGAATACGGTCGCGAGTGCGGACGAGAGTCGAGAGAGAGGGTGCGTACGAGGACACATACATGTCCAGCGCGCTCTTCGTCCCGCTCAGATACGGACCAGCTGCATGGAACGGGAGAACAGTGAACTTGGATGTCGGGCACCACCAGATACGCGATCCCAGGGGGAGCTGGACTTCGCCTTGCAACACGTCGATGATGGGTTCGACCGCAGATGACCACAACTCCCGCAATATCCGCTTCACCCACGACTCTCTGTTCTTCCCATATGCGTGGGGGTCTTGGGTGAGCTCCGACAGCTGCGAGCACATTTGGATGATGTCGTCGAGCGAGCACGGAAGGGGTACATGGACGGGGGTGCTGGTGGGGACCACAATGAGAGCGTCACAACTGTACTTGCTTGCGTTCACGATAATCACCGGCCCTTCCGTGGCAACTTGTTGGAGATCGTCGAAATGAGGAGGTAAGAGGAATCGTGAGAGCCCGTCTACGCTGCGAATCTCGTCCACCACTGACTGCCACTCCCTCTGTACCCGCCAGTATGGCTTGATGCCATTACCTCCACCTTGTACGTGTTCCCTGAGGTCCGTGCTCAACTGTGCAAATTTGTCCGCGAGCTCGTGTGCTCGGCCACTTCGGCCCTCCAGCGTGGCTAAAGAGATATCGAAGCGGGCGAGCTGACTCCACAGAATTCCTCGACCTTGCTCCAGGAGTTCCACAGCCACCTGGAAGTCCCCATGCCTGATACCACATGAGAATGCATTGTTGGCCAGGTTGGCCACTCTTGCTTGCATTGTCTCATGTCTTGAGTCCAAGGTAGAGTTGAAGGAAGTAAAATGTTCAAGAATATTGAGTGATGTTTGATAGGCCTCCAGGGCTGAAGGATGACCAAGCTGTTCAGCATTGTAAACCCAGCCCAGGGCTGCATTCCACAGATCTAGTGAGATTGCTGGACCACACTTCTCCAATAGCCTATAGATCTCCACAACCTCATCTGGCAGTGTGTGTGGTTGATCAGGATGTGAAGTCTTGGATTGAAGAAGGATGGCTGCAGCTAGATGGGACACACTGGATGCAAAGTATCTGTGCTGGACTGGACAGAAAGTCAATGCCTCCTTTAACAACTTGATTGCCCTAGTCAAATCAGAGTTGTTCCTCAACATTTTATATCTGGCTTGCAATGAGAGTGCAAGATTCTGAAGAGCAAGCCCATAGTCTTCATGACCTGGTATGCTAATTTTAAACCTCCTCTCATGAAGATCAATCACTCTGTTCAAGTCAGCCAGATCACCTTGTCTTTTATACCTTGCATATATAGATATTGAAAGGTTTCCAAGAGATACACCATGTTGAAGGTGACCAGCTGGTCGAAGACCAAGTACTTTTTCTCCCAATTCAATAGATCTATCCAGATCAGATAGATGTCCCTTCTTGTAATAGCACTCTTTTAAGGATAATGCAAGCTCTCCAAGAGCCAAAACATAATGTGGATGTCCAGGTGGACATAGATTCAACCACCTCTGTTGTATCTCCACTAGTCTATTCAAGTCTTCCATATTTCTCTGGATGCAGTAATGGTTCCATAGACAACTTGCATGCCATGAAAGAGCTTTAATATGTTCTGGATGGCCTAATGGACAAAGACCAAGCCTGGTTTGAGAGATCTCCATGGCTTTATTGAGGTCTGAGATATTTCCTCCTTGAGAATAAGAGAATTGATAAGAGCACACAAGGTCATTTAGAACACCTGTATGCTTTGGGTGACCCAAAGGACAGAGATCCAACCTTGCCTGGTCCACTTCAATCTTTGTGGACATGCAAGATGCATTTTTGAACTCAAAGACAAATTTATATAGCCTCCTGTTGAATGCTGTGAGTGCTGATTCACAGTCATGTCCATCTGGCATAGTCTAAATATATATTTAATTATATGAAACCCAAACTACAACATAAAACTTACCAGAACATCACAGACCTGGCATGTCATGGATAGAGTCTCAGAGTTGCCAGATAGTCCAGTCACATTACCTAATATAATATAAATACTTATGTCAAAATGATAGAAATACAGCTTACATTGCCATCTACCTTCAGATTCCAACAAAATACCCACAGTTGTAACAATTTGATCTCCTACAGGTTGTTTCTCCCATTCAAGGGTGAGCTCCTCTGGAAGTATCCATATACCAACCTCAACAACAGTGGAGGGTGATGCTGTACTGTAGAAGATATAATCAACAAACATAGTTGCAAGATATGGAGAGATACTTACAAGAGGAAGGGATGATTCCATGTGACTGTCAGACCATCCTCTGATAATTCCCCAGAGCATGTTATTTTGGACACATCATTGACACCAACTGTGACATGAATGTCTTTTTGAGACAGTTGGGACAAGACAGTCAGTTGAGCAACTATATAAACAGTTTAGTAGGTATAGATGTCCATGTTAGTTAGTTGGTAAAACATACCAGTGACTTGAAAAGTGATGCTGTCAGAGTCTTTCCAGCTCATGTAAGTGATGAGTGGAGAATCACAAAGATGATTCTAGGAGTAAATTGGTAGACTAGATGGTAGAGTAAGAGATAGGAGAGACAAGATGAACTTGGAATGGAAGGAATCTACTGAATAAGACATTAATCTTGAAATTGAAGGAAACTCACAGATGATGAAACAGACTAGGTATTGATGGGAGGTGACAAAAAACAGGTAAATGGACACAATAGGCAAGAGCAGTGGATGGGAGCACAGTGGGAGGAAGTGCAAGGCTGAACAAGCAACTTGAAGAGACACAAGCAGGTGAGACTGGTTTGGAAAAGAAGCCTTGGAAGGAACAGGCAACCAGGGTTATGGGTTGCAGATGGTATGGGGGAAGAGTATGATAACCAAAGGATTTCAGAGCAGAAACTTAATAAGGGCTGTAGGGATGAAGACAAGATGAGGAACAGACATGGATGGAGTTGCCCACCCACCAGCAGCAAACCAGGTGGCAGATGATAAGCTCTGGTAGCAAATACAGGGATTTGGCACTTTGAACAGAGTGAAAGCCTGGCAAAGATCTGACAAGAAGAATGCACTCTACAGATATGAGCTGACACGACGATGAGAGTGTGAAGCGGGACTAGGAGGGGGGCTGATGGAGGACGCTGATAAGGATTGTAACACGGCATACGAGGCTGTGCGAATATCCGAAGGTTGCCCGATCTGAGTGGCAGTGCCCATTCAGGAATCCCAGGCCGGGGGAGGCTAACCTTGATGATGAGTGGAGATTACCTTTGGCTTACTCCAGACCCCGTTGGTCGCATCGCCCGTCATCTGTCCGATACCCGAACAGAAAAAACGGTCACGGTGAGACGAGTAATCGTCAAGTCTCGGTGGCCACCTACGCAAAGCTGCAGTGTGCACCGGCGTCTTGCCTGTACGTGCTGCGATCTGACACAGTTTTCTCCAAGACTCATTTAGATTGCGCGCCTGAGACAGGCAGCACAGACTACAGTTATAGACACTCGTGTTCAGATACGGTACGAACACATACTATTCCATGTCCTGCGCCACCCTCGCGTCGTCCGTGATCGCCTTGGGGACTGATCCTAGGCCGGGCCAGCCCAACGCCACGCCTGTGTACGACGTAAAAAGGAACTTGGACAGCCCGGTGTGCGGTGAAGACAACCCGAGTTGGATGCCAATGAGATTCACTGCACCCCGAATGTGCTTTTCAAAACCTAGAGCACCGCGTCGGCAGGGAACGATCGTCACTGGCATTTGTGCGTGCTTTTTGTCGAGGCCCGATCGGTTCACAGAAGGAGTGTCATGGCCACCTGGGTTTACATCCACGTCAGAGAATCCTGTAGATAGCTTCTGTGTCCTTATCGACCTCGTCAGTCGATCAGCCATGTGTCCGTCATTCTCAGCTCGACAGAGAGCAGATAGTCACCCCGGCCCATTGGCAAGAAACTCGTCAAGGGTGTATGATTCGAGCGAGCCTGCGTCCCCTGTCACTGGGACAACCAACGAGAGAATAAGGACTTGGACCAACGTCAAGGAAGCTGCACGCATGCACGACTTTTCCAGAGGCTGCGACTAGCATGATCGTTCGTCTCGTTGACGTGCACTCTCGGAGAATACGTGACTTGATTATATAGAGGAGAACGCGCACATGATGCTAGCAACCGGGTTGTGTGTTATGCCATATTACAACCAACGCGGGGGAATCAAGGTCCAGATACTCCTGGGCCAAGCCAGATGAACAATGAGCAGTGTTGAAAGGGCCGGCCAAAACGTGGACAACACTGTATACCGTATATGCAACAGCGACGGCTGCGATTGGTCCACCCTGTGACCCGTTCAGTCCCGAACCAGATTGCTGCGACGCAGGCGTGCAAATCCAGGCTCACGAGTATCCCAAGCGAAAACGGTCCCAGCTTAGGCTTGTTCTTGAACACAAGTCTTGCTGTGATAGGTGCCATATATGCAGCATACGTCGCCGGCACAGAGACAGTAAGCACAGCACTGATCGCTACCGTGCCCGACAGCGCCAACAGCCCAATGCGGGTGTAAGTCCATAGATGAACCACGCCGTGTTGACGGGCGTGGCGGTATACTTGTTCGTCCTGCGTAGCAGACCGGAAAGCGGTAGAGCACCGTCCCTAGCAAACGCATAGGATCGCCGAGAGGTGGAGAGCAGCTGCGGCGATCCCATCATGCATCTGGGAGAAAGATATAGCCCGACAGAGAGTGCGCGTTTTGGGGGACTTACTGGGTTAGGATGACAAACGACCACAACACTAGTGTCCATGACCATCCAAACAAATTCAGGAATATCTGGACCATCGGCTGACTGACAGGGGTGTCCAGGACGTTGGACAGGCCATGGCCCATGCAAAAAGCCAACATTATGTTGATGACTGGCGTTGATCGAGTTATTCTGACGCCGCGTACAGATATGCGGACCCACCCCAACCAAGCACACTCCCAATCGCGATGCCACCAACCTATAAAATGTTTTGGAGCCGATTCTGAGTGCGAAGACCGAAGTTTACTATTCCCCATGGTACAACCGTCGCAGCATTAGATGATTCCTCGCTAATGTGTATAACCACATCGTAACCACCTTTAAGCAATGATGACAAGGCAGACCGACGAGGATAGAAGCCGACTCACAAATTATAAAGCTAGGTGACAGTAAACCAAGGAAGAATGCAAATGGATCTGGCCACCCGGAAACTGTGACGTCGTCAATATGATGCATCAGATTCATCTGGCAACCAATACTTGCAATTTGTGAGGTTTCCAAATACACACGATGCGGGATGCTTCAACTCGCTTTGTGTTGCGGTCAACAGCGCGATGATGACTACTAGACACAACCTGTTCGCATTTCAAACCACGACCACACAAGAGCATAACTCGGACCTACGCGATGTTACAAGCCAGGTATACGGATTGCAGCCTCGCAAGGACTCTTGACCCAAAACTGCAGAGGATAGACTGGGAGAGAATGGTTGCAGCGTATATGCCACTGTTACGAGTTTCTTCATGTCTTGGATCGAGTAATTTGAATGAAGATGCTTACTAGGATTGCGCTTTCGTGAGAGTCAGCTCGCCATTAGAACCAATATTTGCTAAGCAACGATCTGGATAGCACATGCCCAGGTGATAGAAGCTGAGCAGCGGATCCGTTCAAGGAGCAGAGAGGGACAATAGAGTCACACGTGCCTGACGCAGTGACTGAGCCGATTGTATTCGAGTCTTCAGCCTGTTTAAACCAGCCGAGGACAAACAAGTAATCGGATTCACATCCGACAGATTGCGGGCCCGAGGCGATGACAACATGTACGTCAGGTAATAGAGCTGTGAGACATCGCTCTTAGGTTACTGTCGACGGAGAACTGGAACACGTACCCCACCTGATGTCGGGGCTGATGACGCCAGCTCGGCCAGTGCCATTCCGATGCACAAGATGAAACTCGAACCGACAACGCACTAAATGGTGTTAGGGGAAAAAAAAACACGGAGAACGGAACGGTACTCAACGTAGCAATAGACATCCCTGACGGACCTGCGGGCACATACGCCCCCGTCCCGCCCACCCCGAGCGGCCTGAAGGTTCCTTTAGTTTGTACCCTCAACTTGCCAACAGCGCCTCGTCTGGCTCGCCCCAGAGTGGCTGTGTGACGGAAACCCCAAATATGGGCAGACCAGACTTGAGGTGGGCTCCGTCCGAGAAGTTGCCCCGAACAATTTTTTGAAAAGGACAGCCGAGATGAGATTTCGTTGGTGGCCATTTCCACGCTGGACGGGTACCTGGCCATGGACGATGACGAGCCATGTGACGAACCACTCCACAGACTGCCCGGATGGCCGGCCCGGGAGTGAAGCCACCTCTGTGGCGGTGACCTGGCGTGGTCCGCGGGCGAGCGCGTCGAGAGGCAGCGACGACGATGATGTCATCTGCAAGCGTCGATCTCTGTCACGGACGGATCATTTCGTTGGAGGACGCGGCGATGAGCCTCTCCTGCGCGTGACATGTGACCGTCGGGGCGGAGTATATATGGTAATCCCGATTATCGCTCTCCCTCCACCACCCCAGCCATGCACGCCCACGACCACCCCGACGACGCACCCGCCCGACCCCCGCCCCAGCGACCCCCGCCCCGCCCCGCCCCGTCGCAGAAGGGCACCCTCAGCAGCATCCTCGCCAACCGTCCCGGCAACGCCCCCATCCCACCCTCCCTCCAGGCAAAGATGATGGCCGTCCGTCCCCC
>JBBPTT010000621.1:0-19882 GCA_038094175.1 Boletellus aff. lepidospora
CGGACTCCTCACGGTACATCGTAGATACGAGTACAACATGTATATACTATAGTATGTATATATACCCGAGGAACCTCTGGCTATCCCCTAGCCAAGTTCACTTGGTCTTTACCCCCCTCTACCCATGGTCAATGGACCGTCTCTTGCTCGATTGCATGCTTGATAGCATAGGGTTGTTGTGGTGTTTCATTACCCTTGTGTCTGTCCAAATCCTCTCAGGCCCAACTCAGGCTCATCAGGTAACATCCAACAAAATACATGCAGACTAGTTGAGATTGTCTTCAAAATTTGACTACATGGGCTTGCCACAGGTAGCTGTAATGACACTTGGTGTGTGTTCAGCATAACAAATAGTGTCTATTATGATATGTACAAAATTGCACCTTGGATAACATTGTGGGAAGGACCCCAGGAGTGCATAAGTGATATTGATGGCCATCAGCACATACACTCACCACCATGCAGCCCCCCACAACCAAAGTCACCAGCCAATGAAGCAAGAGTACACATTTGTTTGCTTTAAGCAGGCTGAGAAGGGTTATGGTGGCATAGCAGCACAGCTCTCTCACCCATGTGCTCCTGGGGTCCTTCCCACAATGTTATCCAAGGTGCAATTTTGTACATACCATAATAGGCACTATTTGGACTCATTGCAACTTAGGGAATGTGAGTTACATAACTCAGCATTGCTTGGCATGATCAGAATCTCAATTTACCACAGTCAGAATTTCAATTTGTGTCCTCTGTCCAGGCTATTTCATAGAGGCATAATAGCCCAATAATAGCCCAATAATAGCCTACTTGAATACCACTATTGTAAGCAAATGTCTATCTCATTCACTCAGGGCTCATAACCTGTAAGAAACCTAGCACAAAGTGTACTTATGATATGTAAGTAATAACATTTCTGTAGCTAACAGTAAACATACCTCAGTCGTTGTGCCGAGCAACGAAGTGAGAAGGGGGAGGTAAAATTTTTAAGTACCGTACGCTTTGATCGCTGACCAAGTGATACCAAGGAAACGCCAATTACAACGCTGCTTATCGTCATCACGTGCAACTCACTGGTGGCGACCCTGTTTGTCAAGAAATCCAACATAGATATTGCCCACTCCCTCGATAGGTCTTAAGAGAGGAAGACTCCCCAAACGGGCCGGGAAGGACGACGGTCGGGGTAGCGGTGGCCCCCTGATGAGAGCCTTCGCAGGCTTGAAACCGCGCGCCCACCCAGCTCCTTGCCCACTGCTGATCGGCCACCCGGCCCCCTCCTTGCACACAGATCAAGTGGTGGCAGTCCGCCCGCAACATGCAGCCGCATCTTCGCTGGCTTCCATGTGGTGCTGCATACCTGTGCACTGTTGCTGATGCCCATTTTTGCTCTTCCATAGGAACAGCTTTAAAAACCCTCGGAGCACTCTTTTTCCTGCTGGGTCTCAGCACACCTGTATCCCTGTCTCATGGGCTCCCCTGGACCACCTCCCTGCACCTCATCCCTGTTTCCGAGATGGCATCGAGCGCATCGCCTATTCAAACCTTGCACCATATCCCACCGTGCGCTATTTTAAACCCAAAGAAAGACTCGGACACGGATGGGTCTGATCTCGGCCAGTTCCCAGAAGGCGGCACTGCGGCGTGGTGTACAGTCCTCGGCAGGCAAGTGTCGTCGATGTCTTAGGTCTCGTGAGTAATGCCGCCAACCCCGTGTCCATCTGTCAGTGCGCTTGCTCAGTTCCGCTGCTTCGGGTGAGTGCTGGAGTGTTGGCGGCGACCCGTGCACTCACGTGCAATAAAGGTACACCTCTGCCTATGGCATTTATCAAGGTAGGACGCTCTCGTGCGTTTGCTCGTGGTCCCGTGCCGACGGCCGTAGACTTTTATACCGTACACTATCTAACTAATGTATCGGCCTCTGCGATATCGTAGGTCTCTGGAGCTCTGTCTGTATGCACAGCACATAATCCTTGTTTGGTAGCTGGATAGGGAGCGTCAATGCATTCCTGGTGAACGCTTTCGGCATCATCGCAGGTATACTCTATGACCGGGGTTACTTGTACGTCCCTCCGATCTTGCTCAGCACGATACTCATTTCACCAAGCTATCATCTGCTAATCGGAGGGTCTATACCGCAGTCGTTTACCCTGCTCATGCTCTCCCTCGCCCAACCAGGTCAATATTATCAGGTTAGTCATCACACAACCAGAGTTCGTACCCGCCGTTCGACTGACTGTGGGCGGCAGATCCTTCTGGCCCAAGGAGTAGGCCTCGGACTGGCCCAGGGGATGGTGTACGTCCCAACCGTGGCAGTGGTGTTCCATCACTTCCGCAGGTGTCGCACTCTTGCGATGAGTCTCGTCGCCTCTGGCTCTTCCCTTGGCGCGGCACTACACCCCATCATGCTAAACTACTTGTTTAACCGGAACGTAGGCTTTTCCAACGGTGTACGCATAAGCGCTGCGGTCAACAGTTTTCTGCTTCTCGTCGCGTGTCTGCTGATCCGCACGCGATTGGCACCGCTAAAATATCCTGCACATTACTTGTCTGTAGGAAAAGGCATCGTCCGCGATGCACCGTTCTGTCTCATGAGCATCGGGTTAGTGTTTGTCTTCGGTTATTTTTCAGACCAGCCAGCTGACCGATACGGCAGATGTCTGTGCTTTCAGGTTGGATTCTACTTTCCGCTCTTTTATTGGCAATTAGATTCTTCCCAGCATGGAAATTCAGAAACGTTTTCATTCTACTCTGTGCGTGGCCTTTTATCGAGATCACACGATACTGACGGATTTCTAGTTGGTCATTTTGAATGGGGCAAGTTTTATTGGTCGATTGTCCGCCGGATTCATCGCAGCCCGCATCGGCGTACCTTGGCTGATGATCATATCGACTGCCACCGGTGGCATCCTCATCCTCTGCATGATTGGTCTGGGCAGCGTTCCGACGGTCGTCGTACTTGGCACGATTTTTGGCTACTCTTCCGGAATTTGTGAGTCTCTCTTTCGTCGGACGATTACAAACTGAATGCCACGTCGGTTGTAGACATTGCATTGTTGGCACCCCTCATTTCCTTGCTCACGCACGAGCTCTCGGAAATTGGGTTCGTTGTTTCGCACGTCTTGCTGCTCAGGCTAGTATTCAACGTCGACCAGGGCCCGTTTGGGGATTGCAAATGCGATCTTCGGCATTGGTGGCCTCGTGGGTGGGTCCCTGCGCGTCATGATCATGCAACGTTACTTATCCACGCGGCTCGAAAGGCGGGCCCATATCCGGTGCGTTGCTCACCTCGCTATACAAGTGGGGCAATCGGCCGTCTTTGGTGGGGTAGGGGTTTCATGGATCCACTCGGAGAGCGCAGCGTGCTGACACGATCTGGTTTAGTTCGTCGCACTCCTCGGGTGTTCGTTGTTGGTGACGATGCAGTTTGTGAGGACGCGTCGCTCGGCGCGTTCGACGAAGAAGGGTCCAGAGACAGCAGACCGAGATGCCACAGGGCCACACGGTCCTATATACGAGTTACAACACTAGCTATGTCCCAGAGTAAGCTTTCCAGCGTCGTTCGTCTGCATCATCCCCAATCTTTTACTGTCTACGCTAACACTGCCAAAGTGTGACCCAGCAAAAAATGGGCAAGATTGTCGGTCACCGAGTTTATGTAAAGTACAGCTCCGGGCCTCCGACCAGATGAAAGGCGTCGAGGCTCTGGTCCCATTGGGTTTCATCACGGCAGTCTTGAATTCTCTCGCACGATCCTGTGCTAGCCAGCAAGTACTGAAAATGAAAGGCGGCGCCGCGTGAGTCCTCGCAACGCCCCTTGTCTAGATGGTCAGCGCTCTCAAGGACCGAGTCAGAATTCCTGTTGCGTTCACTAGATCGCCCTGGATCCAGCTGTACCGTGGCCATGCTGTACGACTTCATACGACCGCTTTTCGGTCGCTATCTCAAAAGGTTGGGTGTACACAACAAGTACACTCTCATCTACGTACATAGAACCACAAGAAGGAAATATGAACGTCCATGGAAATACATGTAACTTGATGACAACTTGCTGTCCGTCATTGTACGATGACCGGATATGTGGACGCTTGGAGCCACGTTGCTGCGTCGCAGGGAGAATATAAACGAGGTGCAATCAATGGCGTCCGGTCCCGAAACGCTCGCGTGAAGTGATGGCATGCTAGCGGGGATATCACGGGTGCAATGCGTTGAGTATCCTAAAACAACCTAGGGCAATTCCGGCGACGGCGGTATAGATCAAAACGCGGCGCGGAAAAGGGCTGAACGTCAAGAATGGATATGGAACTAGGAAGGACCCGTCGACGCGCGTGTCAACATATGGAGACGATCGGGAAGAGAGGAAACCCACAAAAACCGTTGTACGTGGCACAATATTCCACAAGGGAGGCGTACCAGATGGAAAAGACGACGACGGCTATCGGGGCAGCCTTGCGGGAATACTTTTTCGAGAACTCGGGTTCGAACACGAGAAAGTCGATCAGGAGGGCCACAAAGGGTAATGCATGCAAGGCGAGATCGGTCGTGAACGGGATACGACCCAGTTGCACCAGGGCTGAGTCCTTTGACGGCACAATGAGATCTGGGAAGCGCAGTTTCAGGGTCCAGTAGATGGTCGAGACCACGAACGCTATCTGCAGCCGGAGATCAATGCCAGTTCACACCTCCACAAGGACCTCTTACCGGTAACGATAGCGCCAACAGCGCCCGCTTGGTGGTTCGAGCGACTGTGTTGCTGTCCCGTCTGTCTCATGGACTCGCTCCCAGCAGCAACACTCACCTTTTATGGAAGGAAACACGTCGTTGAAGACGCTGACGACCATGCATAACCAAGCGATGGCCAGTCTATGGGGAGGGCCCACCAAAAGGTCCCCATCAGTCCTCTGTGTTGCCCAATGAAACAAGCACTGCATTACCCTTGGTTCGTTAGAAACAGAAAACGACCCCCCACCAACCCTTTTGGCAGCCGATTCGTCATGGTCAGGCTCAACCACCCCCATGCCATGATGGTTGCGGCGGTTGCATGCAAAGCAAATGCCAGAAGTCGTCGCGTAGTCCGACTTGACATGTCTGTGAAGAGGTCGTCTGAGCAGAGAGAGAGCGCCAAGCGCGGCTGCGTGCGCAGCCCCTGCATATTTATTTGTTCGTGACCCGAGATCAAACAGGCTTTCACGTCAGCGGCCCGGCGCCACGCAACCCGAACCCGGCCGTCGTGGGCAGTGTTGCCGCGGAAGTGACGTGCCTTCGAAGTGAAACTGGCTCAGCTCGTTTGAACAACACTTCCGTATAGTTCGTTGCAAGAGACTAGATCGCGAAGCAAGTCACTTCTTTCAGTTCGCGAATTGTGAACGAAGCACGGTATATACAGCACTAGCAAATCGGTAGCAATGGATATCCTTCCAGCACAGGCATTGTTGGTGCCACGCGAACGCACATTTTCATCAAGCTTGAAGCTGACATGCACAGACAGCTGAAACCGCTTGTCATCCAAAACAATTGAGGCACTACAGATCCTCAAATGCACGTACGAACGCTCCCGACTCAGCCTTACCCCGGACCTTGTTGCAGAGGGGATAGATTATCCTATCTCGAGGCCAGTGACTGAACGTTCTGAACTCACACAAGCGTGTGCCATTGAAAAACTTTACAAGTTGTTTGCTAACGACGAGTAAACCTGAGTCGACGGTAGACTGGTAGTCAATTAATAATCATGCGCGATTGGACGATGGCGGCGGTCCGGTACTCCCGGCCACTTCCCTCCCACTTCCCGAAGTGAACAAAGTCACTTTCATGCACTTTCGTTCGGATAAACTGACACGAAGTTTGTCCAAAGTTCCACTTCAGTTCACTCCAGTTCACTTCGCAGTAACGCTAGCGGGTGCACACCACCTGGCCGCCACTGGCATGTCCATGTACTCGCTACACCGCTGCGCCCTCTCTCGCTCTCTGCACGTCTCTTCCATCGCACGGCACCTCGTCGGACCCAACGACCCCGTTTCCAACCTCCGCCCCATCATCTACACGGACACACCTACCCTCGCAGCAGAGGGACGACCCACGTCGCACGCCAGCCACCCCTACTCTCTCAACGAGTTCACCGACGTCCCGCACGAGGACCATGCGCTGGAACTGCAGTTCAAGCTCGCCCGAGAACAGCTCGACGCGTTCAACCACAATTACTGGCTAGATGTATGTCGTCGCACCTCAAAGTTTGGGCCCGGCGCACTCACCAGCCTGACCATCAGAGCAACACTCGGTTCGAGTCAGCCAAGCAATCCGTCTTGGCGTCTCTTTCCGAATCTGCCTTGCTAGAAACGCGTGAGAATGCCGTCTCAGAGTTTTACAAGAAGTGGGTGATGCAGGAAAAGGCGAGACAAGACGAATACTCTGCCGAGTGGAGAAAGCGCAACTGGGATGACATCCTTCTCGCCGCCCGGGTAGAGTACCAGCGCTTTAGACGGCGCTTTTTATAAGAGGGACCCTAGCAAGAAAGGGCAACAACGCGACCCTACACACCGCATCCACGTCTTTCTTGGGTGGTACGATACCCAACTTTTCACCGCATCTCGTATCCTAGTTCCTCCATCGCCAACTCCCTCACCCTGAAGTAGACATCCTCCAACTTCATCTTCTCCACCACCGAACTCTCTGCCCTAAAATCCCTTGCCAACTCACCCACCACTTCGGCCGGCATTCCAGGAAATCGTGACGACGTTTCTGGCATGAGAGGGACAGGTAGACACTGCAAAGGATCCGAGTCGAAGCCCTCTGGCAGTGCTTCGTTTGGCGAGGTCGATGCAATCGTTGGCAAGATGAGAATGAGTGTGTTGTACAATGCGGTCGCGCAGAAGCGGGCTTTCAGTTGAGCGTCGGTAACGTTAGCCGTTTGGCGGATAGTATCCCAACTAGAAAGTAGGATCTTCAGTACACGCGAGTAAGCAAGGCAAGAGAGCGGTACACGCACTCGTCGTGGTAGTATATTCGACACCAAGCTCTTCCAAATGACGACCGCCGTCGAACGTCCGGGATGCCCTGAATAACGAGTCGTCAGCATGCAACAAATGAGATGCGGCAATTTTACTTCAGCTCTCGCCAACAGATGCAACGCCGTCGCAAAGTCATCTGTGTTGTCTGCATTGTCCTTGAGAGTCAGCACGTCCACCGTGCTCTCGACATTCAGGACCTTTCCCTGCAAGACATCTCTCACATGGCCTCTGAACGCCTGTGCGGGTCGATGACTCGATTGAGCACAGCAGATCACATCGCTGAAATCCGGATACGCACCGTGATGAGACCTTTCCGTTCGCTCTCCTTGAGCTTCTTTGCCTTTGAAGACATAATAGCATCCACTTGCACGTCCAGGCTGTTCTTCTGCTTCCCACGAATGGTGCTGACCACGCTTTGGAAATCTGCGAGCAGCTTCTCTTGCACGGCAATAAAGTCCAATCCATCGTGAAATGCTACCACGAAGGCCATCAGACACGAAAAGGACAATACCTCGAACCATACCGTCGAGTATCTTCTCGTCTGACGTTCCATTTTCTTGCAAGTTTGCAAGCTGAGAGAGCTTTCCAAGGGAGAGCATAAACTAACACATTCCGAAGAGACAGTCAGCGCGGCCTGCGAGGGAAGACACGTCGGAATATGAGGCGACCCCAAATACGCACATGTTTCACACCAAGGTCGCCCGCTCCTGTTGCCTCTTCCAATAGCCTGCTGCTCGCATCTCCAAACCTATCTCTCCCCATATCATTGACCCAGGCAATGGTGTTGTATTCTGGCCTTGCCACGCGCTTTTCGCCTTCTCTCCCCTTACCTTTTTCGTTCCTTGAGAATAACTTGTCCATGATGGGACCCCACACACTTTCCTCTGCAAAAACGACACGAGCTTCGCCTTGTTCGACACACCATCGCACGACTTCCTTGCCAAATGCATCGCCGTATCTCACAAGGTAGTTCTTGATGAGTGGCGCTTGGGGATTCGAGGTAGGGGGGTACGGTGTCGGGCGAAGGAGAAGAGAAGCAAGAGAGGGAAAGTCAGTGTAGGTGGTGGCGAGCGCAAGGGCTTGTTGGAGGTGCGATGTTACACCTGGAGAAAAGATTCCGTCAGGAGAAGCTCAACAATGAAAAGCGTTCAGGAGGCAACATACGCAGCGTCTCGAGGATCTCAGGCCGGAGCTGGGCAAATTTATCTTCCAGCTCTTTTCTGTCACTCTGCGAGTTGGGGTCGTCGGCCGCCATTGGGCTGGGCGCCACCAGAAACACGTTAACAAGGGCATATAGAAGAAGCAAAATAATACTTGCCATGCAAGCCAATCCAACCTCTCCTGCACACATGCAAACAACAACGTTGATAGTTCAGGAAGCATATCCACGACATCTTTTTCAGTACTGTTACCCCCGTTATTCGTGGCCACCTTCGTCGCGGAATCAACAAGGTTCAATGTTGCATCGATAATGGCGGGTCTACTTGTCCACGGTTTGATCATTGGAAGCTCGACACCATATACGCCAAGGTTGTATGCTCGGTAAGAGAGTGCAGCCTGAAGCGTTGCCTAATCATGAAGAGTGATTTGTTCAGATCCGTGGCTTTGATAGCCGGAAGGTGAAAAACGACCAACCACAACGGCTCCTCCAAGCTCTTTCAGTGCCCGCGTGCCCCCGAACCCACTACCTTCCAGTTGACCCAAGTAGTCCACCATGAATACCAGTAGTTTTCCAATATCGGACACACGATGCTTGAAGAAATCACGTGTGATATCTTGTGTGGGGGCCTGCTTGACAGCCGACGGAGATGTGGGATAAGGCGAAGGGGTCGAGGTAGACGAGGTATGGGTAGCAGCGAACGCGTGGATGGTATCTGTAATAAGGGAATGGAGCGCACCAGCGCTGGACAACGTTAATCTCAGAGCATGTTCACCTAATGGGTAGCTTGGCGAGTTGACTCACTCAATGTGTTCGTTCAATCTGATCCAAAGCTGGTGGGAGGCATACAGCTTCTCAGCGTCGACCGCCAAGCGTTGGCGACTTCTTTGAGACATCTGAAAGGGTTGTCATGGATCAGTACAAGTGCTCTTTAAGTTAACTCTAGCGTGCATTTCGATTCCCGCAGCGACGAATATGCACCGTTTCTACGATAGCAAGATCAAGAGAACATTCACCGTCCGCTCACCTTTCCCAATGCGCCATTATCATTGATAAACCTGATGAGCCAACTCAACCGCTCTTTCCGCGCAGTCAGTTGGTATGTAAGATCATGGTTCGGTCGGACGATTTCGGCATCTAAACGAACAGACTGGTCAACAACACCGTGCGGCCACTGAGGTGAAGCCAAACGGGAAACTACAGCTCACCACTAGCCACTACTGCAGCGCTGATCCCTTCTGCAGCACGCATAAGCGCTTCACCGTCGAGCACTTGGGAAGGTGGGAGAATGAATTGTAATGGGTTGGCGGGGATGGGTGAGTATAAAATTGCCTGTCTCAAGGTGGCTCTGAGCAAATTCGGAAGAGACCTATTCCATAGCATGTCAGCATCACGAAAGAGTGGGCACAAAAACTAGAAAAACAGAAAGATATTGCTCACTCAGCCTTGAATGCTTGCACCTTTCCTATGTCCAATGAGACTCTCAGCATTGACTCAGCTGTCACCATCAGGACCTCCGCTTCGGTTACCCCGCTTCCATCGTCAGTGTCCATACCGTCGTTCGTGTCAGCAGAGTCAAGAGTGATGGTCAGAGGGAGTGCAGAGAGCCCGAGGAATCGATCGCTCGAGGACTTCAGAACCAGGCGGTCGTGGTAGGGAGTATCTGGAACAGGCACGCAGTAAGATATTAGATCGTCTAATGGATGAAGAACGAACACGTACCCCGAGCACAGAAGATCACGACTTCACCAAATAACACTGCAATAGTTGCTCCTTCGGAGAGGAGTGTCAACCGAGGATGCGTAGGCGGAGAAGAAGCATTCTGACAAGATTTTGGTCCAAGATTTAGACGTTCCATTGGAATAGGAAAGGTAATGAGCCCAGACGGAAATCTGACCATGCAGAATACACTCACGGCGACATAAGGTACTACAGTGACACCATTAACCCCCCATGAATCTCCATGTGCTACCAAGCGGAGGATAGCATACACTCTACGAGGACCAAAGCCGAACTGGTCAACAATCATCGCACCGGGGTCCTCTTCGGTCCCTGCAGAAGCATAAGAAACCAAAAGTACAAGAGTGTTTGGACTTGTCGTCGAACGATCAGCAAGGATTAGGTTGCTCTCACGAATGCGCTTACCGTTCAACGGCTAGATCAACACCCTCAAGATCCTCTATACCGATGCCCCCACTGATTGCTTCCCGCACGACATCTGCGACATCAACCTCGCCCTTCAGCTCTTCAGCTCCCAGCGACCATTTTTGAATCCTGGTCTCGACCAAAGCAAACATATCATTCCCAGATGCTGCAAGCGCGACGACATTACCCGGATCCGGTCGTATTGTAGCAGGCGGCGCTGACCATCCCAGAAGGCGCGAAAGAGATAGTGAGGAGGACGTTGATGGAAGGGAGAAAGGTCGGACTGTGAGCGCGTATTTTCCACCCTGGGAAGTGATCCCTAAACGAAATATCCTGCCCGTTGATGTAGCAACTAGGTATGCATATGCCCCCGCAGCTCCTCCGCCAAGACCTCTTAGATCGGTTCGGACGACGCACGAGACGTATTCTTCTTCGGCAGCCTCGAGAGGGAGATGAGCCATCTCAAACGTGCCGCCTCCTGAAAGACCAGAAGAGATCGAGGGCCAAAAGCGTGTTGCTCCCGAGGGGGAAACGAGAATGAGACCTGGTTCGATGGAGCGCGAACGAGAAGGAACGATGGCATGGTGTGGTGCGGGAGAGATGACGTTTGTGTAAGTGGGAGAAGGAGGAGGACACGGGAGAATATAACATGTCGGGCTTGGAGAGGTCGGCTTGAGTGTGGCATGGGACCAGAGGAAGCACGTCTTCACAGAGGCGACGAGCGTGTACCCCGAGGTAATGTCTACACACCCCGAGTACGAGTCCGCCAGAAAATCTAGGAGCAGTGAGTTGGATTAGCTGGTCAGCTCGTGACGACGCGCACCTGTGGATCGGAGGGCTTGTTTGACTTCCACTGGCAATGTGCCATACAGCCTGACTATCATCTCCTCGGTCTTTGCGAATACCGTATCCTTGTGACTCAGCGCTCTCTCTGGATGGACATACGGGGCAGGTGCTTCGTCGACGTCCATTTCGGACTCTGCTACCGAGCGTGGAGGAGTTGCAGCCGACGCGACGCGCTGAGCACCGACGGGCCTGCGCGTCCGAGGCGGGGTCCCGGACGCTGGCCTTGGTGTCGCGTGTCTATGGGTCCTTCGAGGCGGTGGAGAGCCGAATGTTGCCATCGAGGTCGAGGTCGCGTTGGCTTTGAACGCAAGTCCGGGTTCGTCACGGGTCACAGTCTCAGAGGTGTGACTCCCGTCCGGGCCGCCCACTTCCGTTCACTCTACATCACATTCAACGGGCAGACCCTGGACCCGCCGAACAGGCGATGGCATTAGTGTGTGCTAGTGATGACCTCCAACGAACTCCTCTTTTCCAATTTTTCAACGACGAACCCGAATAAGCCACGCTATAAGAAAGCCACCAAGATCGGCCCGGGGCGGCCCTGAGCAATGCATATCACCCGAAAACCGTCCCCTTCGCCGATCACTGTCACCTCATGACCGTCGTCTCCGTTCCAAACGGGTTCCGTTCCCTTCCTCTGCCGCTCGTCCAGTTGTCCTTGTCTGCCGTCCTGAATTGCGGACAGTCGTTTCGATGGACGAGTTACCGGGACCAGTCAGTTTGTGATCCCTCCGCGCCCCCCGCGTGTGAATACCGGTTTTGTCTGCAAGACCGCGTCGTCTGCTTGAGACAATCTTCCGAGGCTCTCTTTTATCGATCCGTCTTCCCCGACAGGTCCCATAGTCCAGCGCAAACGGACACTCGCGAGGAGGAAACTCTCCTCTGGCTTAAAGATTACTTCCAATTGGACGTCGACCTCGTCGAGCTATATGACGAATGGAGCGAGCGGGACCCAATCTTTTGCAGCGTGCGATCACGCTTTCCCGGCATACGCGTGTTGCGACAGGATCCTTGGGAGAACCTCGTGTCGTAAGTGAACAAAGCACTGCTCTCAAGACTTGATACGATTGTGCGATAGATTTATATGTTCTTCGAACAACAACATCGCACGCATAACCAAGATGGTCCGTGCCCTCTGCAAGCACTACTCGCCCCCCCTTCTGTCTCTCGAACCCCCAGTGGACGGTGCGACGAGAGATGTTACATACCACCCCTTCCCGCCCCCAAGTGCTCTCGCAGCTCCTGAAGTCGCAACGAAGCTGCGGTCGCTTGGCTTTGGGTATCGTGCAGATTTCATTCAGCGAACGGCAAAGATGCTGGTTGACGAGCGCAACGCCTTTTCGGTGGATTCGAGCAAACATTGTCACACGGAGGCTCCAGAGAAGTGGCTTATGAGCTTGAGGGACATGGATACTACGAAAGCGAGGGAAGAATTGCTTAGATTTGTCGGTGTGGGTCGCAAAGTTGCTGACTGCATACTGCTTATGAGCTTGAACAAGGTACCCTCTGCTTGCTAGCGTGCTAAGCGGTGCTGACTCGGTAGCAGAGTGAAGTTATCCCAGTGGACACCCATGTGCATCAAATTGCTGCGAAATACTACGGATTTCGCTCTCCTGTAAGTTCCAGGAAGGTCACCATGACCGCTAGGCTATACGACGAGATCAACACCAAACTCACCGACACTTGGGGTGAATATGCTGGTTGGGCACACTCTGTGGGTGGTCACACACCCTGCACACTCTTGAACTCATGGGAAATGCAGGTTCTTTTCACTTCTGATCTGAAGGCCTTCTCGACCTACGGAATGCCAGCATCACCCTCTTCCTCGACAGCAGTCACGCCGGGATCCACCCCAATGGCAACTCCGTCAAGTAATAAGCGAATCCGGGTGGCTGCGCCGCCTGACGAACTTCCAGTAGTTGTACCGCAAGGTGACGGGAATAATCTCATGGAAAGTCTTGCCGAGAGGGTCAAGCGGAGACGGAGGGACGTTGAATAGACCCGCAACAGTGCTACATACGAGCGATCGTGGCTGTGTTGTAGATCAAGTCTGTAGCACCATCTCCTCGACTCCGGTGTCTGCAAGATGTCCCCTGCCAATCCTACACAAGAAATCATAGATACGACGCAAGGAAGCGATCGGGAAGACCACTCTTCCGGGTCTGAGGCCGAACACCCAGGACATTCCCTGGATGCACCTCAACCATCGTCGTCCAAACGCAAGAAGAAGAAAAAATCCAAAGCTAACAGAGTCCTGGATTCAGCGCATGGAAGCGAAGCACTGAGTTCTCTTGTTGATCGTGTCGCATCAGGAGGCAAGGCCGAGCAAAGCGCCGGGGCAGCTTCATCTGATGCAGAGGCGGTCATTCAAGCACTGAATCACTTCAAGCTTATGGACGCGCTCAAGGGGAAAATAAGTGCTGCTGGGCGCGGAAAGAACGTTGTTGGAGAGCATAAGGTATGGACGTACTGTAGACCACACTCCATTTTCATTTCACGCTATCATCTCCTTCCAAGTTTTGGGCGACTCAGCCTGTCCCTCAACTGGGTAAGGCAGATCACTTTTGTCCAGGCGCACGTGTAAACAGAAATTACCACCCAGGCGATGTCCCACCGACTGAAGATGGGTTCATCGAACCTACCAAGACAATCGAAGAGGTTCGCCAAGAACCATATCCGTTGCCAAAGGATTTCGAGTGGTCTACTATCGACCTTGATGACCCCAAGCAGGCATGTGCCATATTTCTCGCTCACATCTATGCTGACATAGGCCCCAGATCAAAGAGGTTTACGACTTATTATCCCTAAACTACGTCGAGGATGATGAGGCTGCCTTCCGTTTCAAGTACAGCGCCGAATTTCTTGTATGGTGCATCTCCCACTTTATCACCGTAGAATACAAAGGACTGACGTTGCCGCAGGGCACTCAAGCCACCAGGTTATTATAAAGAATGGCATGTTGGTGTTAGGGTCTCTTCGAACAAGAAACTTGTTGCTTTTATCTCGGGCGTTCCGATGACGCTCCGTGTCCGCCAAAAGTGAGCTTTCTCGTGCCCTCCCGTATACCATGGCTTTTATTCCTTATAGCATCTTCCGCGCAAGCGAGATCAATTATCTTTGCGTCCACAAAAAATTACGTTCCAAACGGCTCACGCCTGTACTCATTAAAGAGGTCACGCGACAGGTTAACCTGTGTGGGATAGCTCAGGCAATCTACACTGTCGGGCTTCTCCTTCCAACACCAGTTGCAACTTGCCAGTGCGTTTCGTTTATTCTTGCATTGAACGTCATCATCTCATGTCTATGCAGGTACTATCATCGTTTGATCAACGTCCCGAAACTCATCGACATAAAATTCGCTTACGTCCCGCGAAACATGACACTTGCGCGCATGATCCGGAACTACAAAGTAGATGCAGAGACGTCCTTGCCTGGTCTTCGCGAGATCGAAGAAAGGGACGTTTCCGACGTAGCGGACCTATTCGCGCGTTATATGCAACGTTTCGACATGGTGCCCCTCATGACCATCGACGAAGTGCGACATCAGTTCCTTAGCGGGAAGGGAGAACTAGGACACCCTCTGGAAAATAACAGACGACCGAAACAGGTGGTATGGACGTACGTTGTCGAGGTGAGTGGCGCCACATGTCAATGGGTCCGTTTCGTCCCTCAGACGTGCTTGGACGCGTGAGACAGGATCCCGAAACACATCACGTGACCGACTTCTTCTCGTTTTACTCCCTACCATCGACGGTAATAGACAGTCCAAAGCATGGCGTCGTCGAGGCGTGTTACCTGTTCTACTATGCGAGCGACGCCGCATTTGCGCCTGGAGAACACACTGAAGCCACACTGAAGAAGCGGCTCGGTCAGCTGATCGGCGATGCACTGATCATTGCCTCCCAAGCAAAGTTTGACGTGTTCAACGCAGTCAGTCTGATGGACAACATGAGTTTCCTAACTGATGTCAAGGTAAGCTGGTCACATATCCACTTGGCGTGCGTGGTCTTACTAGATTCCCGAGTTTGGTGCGGGCGACGGATTCCTCAATTTCTATTTGTACAACTGGAGAACGGCACCGATGACAGGGCCTTCTGTTAGTAACGCAGAAGCAGGAGGGGGTGTTGGTGTGGTGATGCTCTAGGCAATTCGTCCAGCCAACGTCAGGCAGGACGGGCTGATATTTGCTTCAATTTGCTTTCGTCGTAAAATCCTACGTCCACTGGAACTGTTTCTATATGGACGTATCGTACACGCATGTCCCATGCATCTTCTACAGTGTTCAGTCACTATCGATTTCGATGATATCATCATCGTCTACACCCCAATCTGGAGTTGGACTCCGTCGTTTCTGCTGCGGTTTAGTTGGCGTAAAGCCGGGAACGATGCCAAGTGAACCTCCCCGGAAGCTCGGGGGAACGTGTGTTGGTGCTGGTGGGCGGGAACCTAGGGCTTGCCCGGTACCCCAAGACTTCTGACCAACCTGTGGTTGCGGAGGAGTACTTGCCTTCTCTTTTCCCTTTGCTGACGCAGTCTGAACAGGTCGACCATTAAGAGTGTTGCCAGAGCCAGTAAACGTCGACTGGGAATTGAGGCTCTGGCGTGAGTCGGGGCAAACATGCTGAAACAACGACACGTACAGGAGTGCTCGAAGCGCCTAGAGGTGCTGGAGACTTGGGTTCCGGAGGCACATATGGGACGACATTGAAACCAAAAAACAATTTCCCAAATGGAAGATTCAATGCCGCTGGTACCTTGACCTCAGACTCCAGTATTTCGCTCGTGACAACCTTGTGCTTGCTACAACAGAGGCCTCAGCAACTTGTCCCACCGAAAATATCTGAAGACAGACTCTGTTCGTATGATTTTGCTGTCATCGGCGACGTCTTCCACACCACGGTGACTAATACCCTTTCCTTTGGTCTTCCGTCCTGCCAAAGTTTCACCTTTGCCCTTGAAACTTTCCCAGTGGTCACCATCCTTGCTCACAGTTGGAGTTCCGCCCGTGACGAATCCACCTGCAAGTGACGACGATGGCCGAGATGATCCCGGTGATGATGAGTTGAGATCGATCTTGAGTTTCGAAGCCATTGTCGTGGGAGGAGGTGCTTTGGGTCGCTCGGGCTCCACATAACCAACGGGAGGTGCAAAATCAACTTCAAGGTCGGTGTCGAGAACGCAAATGCCTGCCCCTCCTGGGGTAGCTTCCATCACAAGAAAACCGAATATCATTGAGTTATAACTTATTTCGATGATATCCCCTTGAGTGAGAGCAGAGAAGTTACGGAGCGCTTGTTCTAGACTGCGTGTACGTTAGTTGTGGCGTAAAAGATGGGACGAGACTGGACATACACGGCCTTGGGATCGGAAATCTCGAGGAAGTGGACGGTCTGAGGTTGTAGTTTAACGAACTTGCCCTTTGAAAGCTCCGTGCCAGTGATTCGAATAGGATCACCTTCTTCAAGACGTAGCGTTTTCATCATCCAGTATGGAAGATGCACAATTCCTTCTTCTGCAATGAATTCCAAGACACCCGCGTGCGTGGATGCTGCAGAATTTGAAGGATTACGAAGTTGGAACATCCATGGTGATTCGAGATCCAAGCTTGTGAGATGAGCTAATGCGGAGGGCGGCATGACAACTGGGTGGTAAAGCGAATGAGTATTTAGTTGGCGAACTCCACTGGACGTACTCTTTCCACCATAGGACAGGTTCTCGCGCTCCCTACCGGGGAGCATGGCTACACTGTAGGCCTTGAGATATTCATCATACGACCTGGCTGGGGGACGGCCGACTCTAGGGCCGAGTGGACCACCAAGCCCTCTACGACGATCTGAGTGAGATCGCAATACATAGGATGTAGGGAACGCCTACTGCGCAAGCTGTGCAAACAAGCCTCCTGCGACGCCGAAGCCGTTCGGATTTCCAAACTACAGAACCATTCAGCGAGGTGGAACATCCCAAAATGTGAGGCTCACAAAATCCATGAAAGAATGTAGTCAGAGAGGAAGAGCACTCGAGTCGCGTTGTGAAGTTGCATGCTGAGGATACGCAACGCTCCTTTTACGGCGAAGGCTGTGTTAGTCCCGAATCGAGAAAGCTACAGAAACGCGTCGATTGCAGTCTGGTCTCCACCCCATCGTTCAGGACCGTATCGACTTCATTCCACAATGGCAACAAAGGTTGCACCGGCCACACGGTCTGGCTCTAACGCTGCATTCAACGACAAGGTGAGTCGCATATCACTCCCCACTCGTTTTCGAGCCTCGCGCAACGCGTCCGCAGGGTAAACCAATGGAGCTTCGCATGTCCAACATGGTAGCCGCAAAAGGTTCGTTTATGGTGTCGGCTTTTTTTTACTCGATCTGTGATTCTGCGTAGCCATCAGCGATGCAGTTCGTACTTCACTTGGGCCGAGAGGAATGGACAAGATGGTATCAACTTGTCGATCTCCATCAAAGTCTTTCAAAGTGTTGATCAAACCGTAGATCCAGACTTCCAAAGGCGAAGTGATTATCACAAATGACGGTGCGACCATCTTGCGGAGCATTCAGGCATTGCACCCCGCTGCTAAAATGGTAATGCCGCACTCTATACATTGCAACAACACCTTATTGTCCCTCCAGCTCGTTGATTTGTCTGCTGCGCAGGATGTAGAAGCAGGCGACGGCACAACTTCGGTTGTTGTCTTGGCGGGAAGTCTTCTCGGTGCAGCAGAAAAGATGCTCCTAAAGGGAATCCACCCAACGATCGTCGCAGAATCCTTTCTCAAGGCATCTGTCAAATCCGTGGAGTACTTGACTGAAATATCAATTCCTGTCGACCTGAATGACAGAACCAGCCTACTCCGAGCGGCCAGCACGTCGTTGAACTCCAAGGTTTGCGTTGTCATTCCCGTGATGCGGAGGCCTTATTGTTTCCATAAAGATCGTCTCTCAATATTCTTCGACTCTTGCACCTATCGCCGTCGCCGCTGTGACTCGTCTCGTGACACCCCAATCTTCAAGCGTGGACCTGAGAGACGTCAGGGTAGTAAAGAAGGTTGGCGGTACGATTGAAGACACTGAGCTTGTGGACGGCGTTGTCTTGAACCAAAACGTCATCGTCTCCGCTGATGGTCCCACCCGCATAGAAAAGGCTAAGATCGGTATAATTCAGTTCCAACTCAGCGCACCAAAACCCGATGTGAGTCTCCTCATACTTTCACATCTATATTTCTTGACTGTGCTTAGATGGATAATACTGTCGTCATCAACGACTACCGCCAAATGGACAAGGTCATTAAAGAAGGCCGTCAGTATTTGCTCAATATTTGCAAGAAGATTAAGAAAGCGAATTGCAATGTTCTTCTGATTCAAAAGTCCATCCTCCGGGACGCCGTTGATGACACCTCTCTCAGTTTCCTCAAGCGCCTCAACATTCTGGCTGTCAAGGACGTTGAGCGCGACGAGATTGATTTCCTCTCAAAGAGTCTGGGATGCAAGCCGATAGCAGATATCGAAGCATTCACAGAGGATAAGCTCGGATACGCTGACCTGGTCGAGGAGACGTCACGAGCTGGAGCAAAAGTCGTCAAAATCACTGGTGTCAAGAACAGGGGTCGCACGGTCAGCATCCTCGCAATGGGTGCGAACAATCTTGTTGTCGAGGAGTGTGAGCGTAGCCTACACGATGCCCTTTGTGTCGTACGGTGTATTGTAAAGAAGCGGTACGACAACTCGGCCCCTGATTGACGTGACACCTACTGAAGTCCTCATTTCAGAGCCCTCATTTGCGGCGGTGGCTCGCCTGAAATCCACGTCTCCCGCCTCCTTTCTCAGTATGCACAGTCATTAAAGGGCATGGAAGCATACTGCTTCCAGGCATATGCCGATGCTTTGGAAGTCATCCCCACTACCCTCGCTGAAAACGCAGGTCTAAATCCCATCGCAATTGTTACCGAGTTGCGCAACCGGCATGCTCTTGGAGACCGCGATGCAGGCATCAATGTTCGAACGGTGCGTTTACGTTTGGCGACAGTGAAGAGTGCTGCTAATGACGGACACAGGGCTTGATTTCCAACATCCTGGAGGAGGATGTCGTACAGCCTTTGTTGGTGTCTACTAGCGCGATTGAGCTGGCGACAGAGACGGTGTGCCTACTGCTAAAGATCGATGACTATGTACAAGCTAGATAACGGAGCCAAAAGGAGCTGCCACTCCGTAATGTTCACATAGAGGTGCCACTAAGCATGCCTAGACAGCTGATGCAAGTTCAGATCTGTGCATCGTCAGTGAGTCCAAGGAAAAAATGTGAAAAAGAGTGCCAGGACCGTGGATTGAACACGGGACCTCCAGAACTTCAGTCTGTTGCTCTCCCAGCTGAGCTACCCCGGCGACACGACCTATTTTTGTCTTGCGTCCCTAGACGTCACTCCAAAGTCCGCCACCTCGTTTGGCGCTCTTCTCGCTCCCTGCCACTTTGATCTTGGTCCTCCCAGAGGACATCCATCAACGAGTATGTCGGGCGCGGGTCCTCGCGAGAATGTGTTTGCCACGCGGATGGCACTAACGAACATGAAGCTGCGTCTCAAGAGTGCCGAGACGGGCCACTCCTTGCTCGCGAAGAAACGCGACGCCCTCACCACGCGATTCAGGGCGATCCTCAAGAAAGTGGATGAGGTATGCCTGGCACACGTCACTCTGATCACCTTTCACGGTTGACCGGAAAACCCCTGCCAGGCCAAACGAAAAATGGGACG
>JBBPTT010000622.1:0-19871 GCA_038094175.1 Boletellus aff. lepidospora
CCCTTAACGAAAATGGAATGATACATAGGAAAGTAACTCTCTCCATAAACATTGAATCACTACTGTTGGAAAATCAGAATTTCCTCGTCATCAACTGCAGAGAAGAAGACGTCATACTAGGAATGTCCTGGCTGAGACTAGTAAACCCTGAGATTGACTGGGCCAAAGGCAAGATCATTATCCCAAAATCCATTGACCCGATATCATGTTCACAAGATCATGTTGAACAGCAATACCTGTTGCACTACTTATCAACTGATCCCAATGCATACATCAACCAAGAGTTAGTCTGGAAGATAACTCACTCTACGGAGATCGCACAAGCTGAGAACACTAATAAGAAGGAAACCGTTCTTCCTTTGGAATTCGAAAAATTCTGACAAGTGTTTGAAGAACCTCCCCTAGGCAAACTTCCCCCATCCAGGAAGTATAATCATCATATCAACCTCAAGGAAACCTTCATACCAAAGGTAGCCAAGATTTATCCACTAAACCCTAAAGAATTGGAAGCCTGCAAAACGTTCGTCGATGAAAATCTAAAGAAGGGAACTATAGTCCCATCGCAATCCCCTCAAGCCTCACCTTTCTTCTTCGTACCAAAGAAAGATGGAGGTCTTCGCCCTTGTCAAGATTACAGATATCTCAACAAGCACACTGTCAAGAATGCCTACCCCCTACCTTGCATTTCTGAGCTTGTAGATCAATTAAAGGATGCCACCATCTTTACCAAAATGGATATCAGATGGGGATACAAAAACATGTTGATTCACCCTCCAGATCGATGGAAAGCTGCCTTCATCACCCCAGTAGGATTGTTCGAACCAATAGTCATGTTCTTTAGACAAAGCAATTCCCCAGCTACATTCCAGGCTCTTATGAATCATGTATTCACTGATATGATTGCCAAAGGATGGCTGATCATATACATGGACGATCTCATCATCGCATCCAAAGAACCAGGGGAACATATGGAATGAACTCATAGAGTTCTTCAATGAATGATGTTACACTTGCATGGAGTTACCCAGCAAGGTCAAAGGTTCAACCCCTAGTCAAAAACCAATGAAAGCAACTAGTCGAGTGCACACTCTGAGGTGTAGTGTGAGGACACGGGAGGTTCTCACTAACTGCGACGAGCAGTCTCGTGGAGGCCAGATAACTACATGTAGATTGCGTAGAACTAGCTGGGGAGTTAAGGTACAAGATGGGTCAAACTATATAGTACAAGGATAGGCTGTGCACATAGCCGTGATGAGTCAGGATGAGTCACAGGTAACTAAGGTGATTGATATATCAATGCGCAGCATCAGTGATAGAATTGAGGGATCAAAAGATGGTGGCTGTGAGGCTATGTGTGGTTACCATCATAGTGAGATAGTGAAGATGTGATGATGTGAAGAGGTGACAATGTGCTGGGGCAAGATGAGTATCAATGGAATGGATATCTGATATCTTGTGGATCGGCCAACAGTGGAAGGATCCTAAGGGTTTGTCGATAGGCATTATGATTGGATGTAGAGTAAAGGGGACTTATCAAGGGGAAGAAAGGAAAAACTGTAACAAATGATGGACAATGACTTGTTCCTCAAGCTAAGTAAATGCTCCTTCAATGTAACTGAAGTCAACTACCTCAGAATGATAGTTCAACCAGGCGAGATCACCCTTGACCCCGGAAAACTTAAAGCCATTAAGGAATGGAATACCCCAACTTCAGTAAAACAAATTTGTTCATTCATCAGTTTCTGTAACTTCTACAGGAAGTTTATCCCTGATTTCTCCAGAATCAGCCGACCTCTTCACGAACTTACCAAGAAAGGGGTCACCTGGAACTGGTCACCAAAATGTGAGGAAGCCTTTAGAACTCTACAAAAAGCCTTTATGTCTAGACCCATCCTCAAAATGCCAGACTCCACTAAACCTTTCACAGTCATGACTGATGCCTCACTCACTGCCTCTGGAGCAGTACTCATGCAGATGGATGGAAATGGAGATCTCCACCCCTGCACATACTTCTCCTGAACTTTCTCTCCAGAAGAACGAAATTACAACATATACGACCAAGAACTATTGGCTGTTATCTGGGCATTAGAAGAATGGAGACATTATCTATCAGGAACAGAACATCAGGTGACAATTCAGACAGATCATAAGAATCTAGCATACTTTAAACAACCCCATAAGCTGTCTCACTGACAAGCGTGATGGATGTTGTTCTTACAAGATTTTGACATTCAATATCAAAATCTCCCCAGAAACAAGATGGCCCCAGCTGATGCTCTGTCCAGACAAGAGGAGATCAACACTACCAGCGACAATCAGGATGTTGTCCTCATTCCTGATGACCACTTTATCAACCTCATTGATCTTGCTATAAGGGAGAAAGTGATCCTTTCTACCAAGGACGATCCCCTAGCAAAGAATGCCATCACCGCTGCACAAATGGGTTCTTCACTATTCCCCAGAGCAAATGCCAACGACTGGAAATGGGAGGACAGGATGTTATATTTCAAAGGACGACTTTTCATTCCTGAATCACAACAACAAACCTTAGTCACCAAGTTACATGAATCCCCTGCCAGAGGACATGGTGGATATTTCAGAACTCTTTCTCTACTCTAGTGAGACTATTGGTGGCCTGGCCTCTCCACATTTGTCCGAAAATTCATCCATGGATGTGCAGTTTGTCAAGCAAACAAAGTCAACACACACCCTACCACCCCACCGCCCATTCCCAACCCTATGGAAGCAGACTGCCCTTTCCAGAATATTTCCATGGATCTAATCATGGACCTCCCGATCTCTGCTGGTTTTGACTCAATATTGGTCATGGTTGACCATGGCCTTACAAAGGGAGTAATTTTCCTCCCTTGCAATAAATCCATTGACACAGCAGGAATAGCCAAGCTCTTTTTCAGAAATATCTTCCCCAGATTCAGACTTCATGACCAAGTCATATCAGATAGAGGTCCCCAATTTGCATCTGCATTTGCTAGAGAACTTGCCCGACTCCTACAATATGATCTGGCCTTATCTACTGCCTATCACCCACAAACAGACGGAGAAACTGAACATGTCAATCAAGAGTTGGAAACATATCTTAAGATATTTTGTGATGGAAACCCTGCTAAGTGGCACAACCTTCTCCCCATGGCCGAATTCACTCATAATTCCTCTACTCATTTGGTCACTAAACAAACCCCATTTTCCCTTATGATGGGATACGAACCATGAGCATATCCAGCAATTGGAAAAACCTTCCTTCCCACACTCAAGTCTCAAATGACCATCCTCAACAATGCACAAAAGGAAGCAAAAGCAGTGCATGTTATCATCCAATTACACCAAAAAGAAAGAGCCTGGTCCACATACAAGCCCTTCAAACTCGGAGATAAAGTATGGCTAGAAGGAAAAAATCTTTGAATTCCCTATCCATCCAGAAAATTGGCCCCTAAACAGGTAGGCCCCTTTGAAATTGAGAAAATCATCTCATTGGTTGCTTTCCAACTCCAACTGCTGGCATCATGGAAAATCCATCCCATATTTCACACTTCACTCCTTACCCCTTACATGGAAACTCCTGAACATGGTCTTAATTTTCTTCAGCCACCCCCTGAGTCCATTGAAGGGGAAGAGGAATATGAGGTAGAGGAAATCTTAGCTCATCATGGAACATTTGGATGAAGACACTATTTGGTCAAATGGAAAGGATACTCATTGACTGAGAATACATGGGAACCTGCCATTAATCTAACCAATGCAAGAAAACTATTACAAGATTACCAAGCAAGACATCCAACTGCCTTCCCACAGTAGAAACCTGATTCCACCCGAATTGATGACCCTGATTCTGCAGTCCTGGTTTGATACAACAGCTTGGTCCATGCACTGCCAATGATATCCATAAAAAGCGACCTCCCACATCAAAACTCTTCAGCATTACTGCTTCTACCACCACCATCACTGCCATCTGCATCATTATGCAATTCTCCATTGACTTTTACAAAACTCTCCTCATCACCACCACCCTCCTACTATTCTATGTAGTCCACCTGCTCCATGACCTCACAGAGAAATCAAGGTTCTGGGCAGTAGAAGTGCATGTCTGGGATAAGGCACTCCTATACCTGTCATGGAGTGATGGGTCCATAGAAGCAGGATGTTACGCCAAACACACTTCTGGTGTCATTCAAGCAACCTGTGGAAGGGCGGACTCTCACGAAGAGGTCACAGCATCCTATCCACCTAGGAGAACAAGGGAAGACGAAGGACTCGGGGGATGCCCAAGGACTAAGAGCTCAGAGAGACAAAGGACTCGAGGGGTACTCGAGGACAGAGGAGTGACACAAGGGTGCATATATTCACGTAGAACAAGTGTAAGGGGACTACATGAGTGGCAAAGGTATATATAGGCGAAGATGAGTAAGCATCGAAGCCTATGGAACATAGTAGAAGAATGAGATAAGCTGCTGCTATCAAAGCGCAGCAGGTACCAGGTACAAGTAGTAACTAAGGGAAATAATCTGAGATAACTCGGATGACGCAGGAGAATGGACCGAAGATAAACAAGAAGTGGTCAAAGTGCTTGGAAAAGATAAGGGGACCGGCGCGATGAAGAGAAAGGATAGAAACTAGGAAAATACGAGGGGCGATGGAGAAAATTGTAACACAGGACAAGAATGCTAGTGGGTGGGGACCCCCACACTGGGGCCCAGGGTTGAAATAGGCACTGATGCACCTGCATAGCCAACAACAATGGGTGGTAGAGCTGCAGGACAGGAACTGGAGGGAAGTAACCAGGCCAGAGGTGGAGCACTTAGTGGAGTTGCTGATGCTGAATAGGAGATGGACGGACCCCCAATGAATAAAAGGAGCTCGATTGTACCCCTTCCAACCCAGTCTGAACCCAATGGCCAGAACTTACTCTCCCCCCACCTCTGTCACTGATCCCATGGAAGGATATCATCTTGCTCATACCAAGGAGAATGCATTGGGAGAAATCTATCACTTCCATTGACTTCCAAAACCACAGCTCTGGCAAGCACTAGAGAAAATCATGCAGGACATACATCTCATCCTGATGATCAACCACCTCCTGGATTTTGAAACCAATGAGTTGTTACTGCTCACTATGAATCTCTATCACTGTTACCACACCTTCTCCCTTCATACTGAACATCTCTCCACCAACTCTATGCTAGTGGCCCCTTACGCTATGTCCAGAATGGCGCTATCTAGAATGAAAGACTACATTCTCGAGCTGCTTGTTTGACATGGAATCATACCACTCCTTGTGGGTCTCCTGGCACTCCCCATGTATGAATTCATGTGGCCTATCCTACAAACACTTGATGCCACACAAACCTGGGACTTTCTCTTGGTCAGATTTCTATCTGAACCCTTCACTCTTCAGACAAACCCCTGTCAGTATTTCCCCATTCCCCCACCGAGCAATCTCCCTTCCTGATTGGTTGCCCACACCACTACATGTGCTTCCAGCGAAGTATCTTCACACCTGGCAGAAGGTGAAATCATCTCCCTCATGGAAAGAGTCAATACCCCTTTCCCCAGCGAAAACAAGCAACCCATCCCTGTTCTTCCTCCTGCAGCTCAAACTAGAACCAGAGGAGCCTCTGCTCATCAAAGATTTGATGAACAATTCCTCCAACCCCTTGTTGCCTCCCTGGTTGATTTCATCACTAGATCCACTCCTAGATCATCTCACCCCCCCATCTGTTTCACCTGCAGAAACCCCAGACATTATTGCCCTGATTGCCTGGAATACACCTGCCCATTGTGTAGGGTATCGGCGCCCAGTCACTCTCAATACAACTGTCCAGAATGTCATTGCTGAATCTGTAATAGTGTGGTGCATGCTATGGAGGATTGCCCACAGGACAGGCATACCCACTCCACCAGCTCTGATGGAGGTGAGGTCTAACTCCAAATGAATCACCTCCAGGTATGTAGGGATGTCGGAGGCAGGGCCTCCCATCTATGCCGGAGGTATTGTTACAAGAAATGCCACTGTGGATAGACCCATGTAATGCAGAATGTCATTGATAAGTTTTTCTCCTCCTTCTGTCTATAGCTCCAATCTCATATCCTCTTCTGATAGTCATCTCATTTCTGGATCTTATCCAGTTCCTGTGCCTCCCCATTTCTCTATTGATCATGATGTACCCATTTCTCTCTTGGACACTTTTCTCCCAAGATGATTCTCTTGCATCATCTTGTGTTCCATCCCTCCCCTGATTCTGCAGTAAACTGGTCATTGACAATGACACCTCATTGGCCAATTCTTAGTCATGATCAATACTTAGTGGTATATAAGATCTGTGACCTGTATGAATAGTTCCTTAGCTAGTTCTACGCAATCTATGTGTAGTTTTCTGGCCTTCACAAGACTGCTTGTCACAGTTAGTGAGATCCTCTTGTGTCTTCGCACTACACCTCAGAGTGTGTGCTCGACTAGTTGCTTTCATTGGTTCCGATTAGAGATTGAACCTTTGACCTTGCTGGATAACTCCATGCAAGCATAACAAATGCGACTATTGGTGGCCGGGTCTCACTACTTTCATCAAAAACTTCATTGCTGGCTGTGCCCTCTGCCAGCAGTCCAAGGTCAACACCCATCCCACCGTCCCACCACTCAATCCCATTCCTTCAACCTTGAACCTCCCTTTCAAACAAATCTCTGTCGATCTCATCACAGATCTTCCTCTGTCATCTGGATTTGACTCCGTCATGGTCGTGGTCGACCATGGCCTTACAAAGGGGGTAATTCTACTTCCTTGTCTCAAAACCATTGATGCAGCCAGTGTCGCTAAACTGTTTTTTGACAATGTATTCAAATGGTTTGGTTTACATGACTTGATCATCTCTGACAGAGGCCCTCAATTCACCTCAGCATTTGCTCAGGAATTAGCCAGACTCCTCCAATACGACCTCCGACTCTCTACTGCTTATCACCCCCAGACTGACGGTCAAACTAAATGGACCAATCAAGAATTAGAAACGTATCTTCATATCTTCTGTGCTAGTAACCCCCTCGAATGGACTATGTTACGCTTGCATGGAGTTATCCAGCAAGGTCAAAGGTTCAATCTCTAATCGGAACCAATGAAAGCAACTAGTCGAGCACACACTCTGAGGTGTAGTGCGAAGACACAAGAGGATCTCACTAACTGCGATGAGCAGTCTTGTAGAGGCCAGAAAACTATATGTAGATTGCGTAGAACTAGCTAAGGAACTATTCGTACAGGTCACAGATCTTATATACCACTAAGTATTGATCATGACTAAGAATTGGCCAATGAGGCATCATTGTCAATGACCAGTTTACTGCAGAATCAGGGGAGGGATGGAACACAAGATGATGCAAGAGAATCATCTTGGGAGAAAAGTGTCCAAGAGAGAAATGGGTGCATCATGATCAATAGGGAAATGGGGAGGCATAGGAACTGGATAAGATCCAGAAATGAGATGACTATCAGAAGAGGATATGAGATTGGAGCTATAGACAGAAGGAGAAGAAAAACTTATCAATGACATTCCACATCACATGGGTCTATCCATGGTGGCATTTCTTGTAACAGCGTTCCACTAAAATCTTGGTACAAAACTGTCCAGCATGGCCAGAAGTGGGGGAGGAGTGAAGGGAATGAAGAAGATCAGAGTGAGCGTCAGGGGGAACATAAAGGTGGTCTCGAAAGTAGAGTTTTCCTTCATGTAGGGACCAGTCAGAGAGGGAGGAGCGGGGGAATAGAGGGGAGCCATCTTTGAGGGTATTGACTGCTTGAAGGACAAGAGGATCAGATGGGGAGGAAGCAGAGATTTTATCCACTAAGGTGAGATCGAAGGTGGCAATGATGGTGGGTTCTGGAAGGATGGGGGTAATATTATCAAGGGAGGTGTCCACAGAATCTCATCGAGAAAGAGCATTGGCAGGTCCCATTTGTGTGCCAGGAGTAACTTTCCAGGTGATGTTGAAATCCTGAAGGAGAAGAGACCAGCAAGCTTGTCAGTGAGAGAGTTTGCAAGGGTCTTTGAGATATGAAAGGTTTTTATGATTGGTGAGGACAGTGACTGAGTGGGGCATGTCTAGGAGGTAATGTTGCCATTCCTGTAGTGCAAGGATTACTGCTAGAAGTTCTCTATCATAAATGTCATAATGTCGTTTGGCTGGATTGAATGTTTTAGAAAAATAAGTGCAAGGGTGGAGGTCACCATTAACATCAGCTTGGAGAAGAACAGCTCCTGCAGCAAGGAGGGAAGCATCAGTCATCAGAGAAAATGGTTTAGAGGGGTCAGGGAGTGAGAGGACTGGTGCAGAGGAGAAGGAAGCTTTAAGAGTGGAGAAGGCCTTGCCCTGAAGGGGAGTCCAGAGCCAGGGTTCATTTTTCTTGGTGAGGAGGACAAGGGGGGCAACGATGTTGGAGAAGTTTGGGATGAACTTTCTGTAGAAATTAGTAAACCCGAGGAAACTACGAATCCCTTTGACTGAGATTGGAGGTTTCCAATCAGCTATGGCAGTTAGTTTGATTGGGTCCATCTCCACATGTCCTTGACCAATAATCATTCCAAGGTATTCCATTTTGGGGGTGTCAAAAGAGCATTTGGAGAGCTTAAGTGGAAGGTTGTGGTCTCGAAGTCGTTGGAAAACTTGAAGGGTGTGTTGGTGGTGGAGTTCAATGTCATCTTTGGTATGTATGCTGATGTTGTCCATGTAAATTTTTAGCCAACCTTCAGTGAGAATGTCAGTGAAGATGTGATTCATAAAGCTCTGGAAAGTGGGAGGGGCATTGTTAAAACCAAAGAACATAACCGTGGGTTCAAAAAGGCCGAGGGGGGTGATGAAGGCAGTTTTCCACTGATCTTCTTCTTGGAGTCGAATGTTGTTGTACCCCCATCAGATGTCGAGCTTTGTGAAGATGGTGGACTCTTTCATATTGTCAATGAGATCTGAGATGAGGGGGAGAGGGTAAATGTTTCAAATGGTAAATTCATTGAGATATCAACAGTCTTGGCATGGGTGAAGAGTACCATCCTTCTTTGGGATGAAGAAAAACGGCGAGGCTTGAGGGGATTTAGAAGGGATGATTCAACCAGTTTTGAGGTTTTCTTCGATGAAGGCCTTGCAGGCTTCTTTCTCAGCGGGGTTGAGGGGGTATACCTTAGCTATTATCAGGACAAAGGATGGTTTTAGCTCAATTACATGGTCATAGGGTCAATGCGGAGGGAGAATACTAAACATCCTTTCAGAGAAGACGTCCAAGTATTCCTTACACCATTCTGGAACTTCCTGTTCTTTGGGAGCTTCCTGTTGTGTGAGTTGGGTGGAGAGGGTGATTTTATCGATGGAATGGGGGGTCGAGGGGCGAATGGTGACTGTTTTGGCAATCCAGTCAATGTCAGGGTTTCGCTTGGTCAACCATGAGGTTCCTAGGATAACCTTCTTTTCTCCAAGCAAGGTTACCATGAATTTGATGATTCCTTTTCAGTTGGGGGTCCCATCCACATTGGTGGCAGTGAGAGGTTGAGCCATCTGGCAAATGCTG
Source organism: Boletellus aff. lepidospora (assembly GCA_038094175.1). Lineage (NCBI taxonomy): Eukaryota > Fungi > Basidiomycota > Agaricomycetes > Boletales > Boletaceae > Boletellus > Boletellus aff. lepidospora. Next base: position 9,558 of record JBBPTT010000622.1, read on the forward strand.
GATCGAAGGGATGGTACTAGGCTGGAATTGATGAAATTTCTGGTAGCTCCACTGTCAATGAGGGCAATAGTGTCGACGATTTGAGAGTTGGACTGTAGGCGAACAGGGATATGAATGGTTCTTTCATTGGGTTTGCCTACTAGTACATAAGGGAAGGACAACGTTGAGGTGGCTTCCCCTTTCAAAAATCTGGTGTGAAACTATCTATCTGCATTTCTCCAGGTTCGAAGCAGAGTTTGAGTGTTTGGAGGATTTCCCCTTCTCCTTTTCTGGTGGAATGAAGTTGGGACATATAGGTTTCAAGAGCGGAGGGAGGGGAGGGGGTGGCTGGGAGAGTGGTGGAGGTAGTGGCTGATGTGCTAGTGGTGGTGGCAGCAATGACAGGTTCTTGAGGGTGAGAAGGTTTGAAGGGGGTGGTGAAGGTGGTGCATTTCCCTGCATTATGTCCCTTCTGTCTGCAGTGAAGGCAACGGCCTTCCCTGAAGCATCGGGTCTGTTCCTCTGGAGTGAGCTTCCCTACTCTGAGGGTGTCAACATCCATGGCATTCAGGTCCAAGGGAGTGGTACTGGTGGGGCGAGTGGATGAGAAGAAGGAAGACTGGTGACTCCCTTTTTTCAATGCATTGATGTGAGTGACTTGAGCATGAAAGGTCTTCGCCTTTTCAATCCATCCATTAATGGTATCTGGGATGGTAGACATGGAGAGGATCAGCATAGTGACGTGTTGATCCAGTCCTCCAGTCATCATGTGAATAAGGGTGGCATTATCAGTGATACCAGCTTTGGCTGCGAGGTTCTGAAAGTCAGTGATGTATTTCTGGAATCCATCGTCAGTCTTGGTAGACTTCTGGTGAAGGGAGGAGAGTTCAAGGTGAGCGGTGGTCTTGATATCATAAGAGAAGAAGGTAGACTTGAAGTTGGAGGCAGGTTTGTCAAAGGTTTTCTCAGTGGGGGGGATGTTCTTGTCAGCCATTCGATCATACCACATTTCAGAGAAGGACATGCCATGCCCTTTGCTCATTCGATTAAGAGTGGTCATGATCTTAGCCTCATTGGATGAGTACTGGGTGGGGTTGATTTGGAAATAGGCCTTCATGGCCTTGATCCATCAAATGGATTCACTAGGTTCCCCTGAAAAGTCAAGGGGAAGAGTGGCCTTAAGCTCGGGTTGGGTAGTTGCCATGGGTGCTGAGAGTGGCAGTGGGGTGATGGGGAGTGTTTGGAGTGGTACTGAGGGTACTTGGGCTGGGAGAGTGGGGACTGGTGGTGCTGGGAGAGTGAGGACTGGTGCTGGGGGGGTGGTGATGAGTGCTGGGGTGAGTGGCCTGGGTGAAGGAGGGCCTAGACTCAACTGAGAGAGTGCTGGAGACTGAGTGAGTTGGCGATGGACTGGATTGGTTGAAGATGACCCTGTGATTCTCCTAGGGGAAGGTACTGAGGACTGGGGGGCTAGGGATGCAAAGGGGTTGGTCCAGGGAGGAGTGGGTGAAGAGTGCTGAGGTGTATCCTCTGGTTCAGAGTCTGAGGGAGGTCTGAGGTTTCGACGAGGACAAGACGTTGTGCTGGGGTGGCCCTGCTCCTAGAGAGGAGGGGCGAGGGAGACTCTTGTTCTTTTGTTATGCAGAACACACGCCTAGTGTCGTTCTAACAACCTGTGGAAGGGTGGACTCTCACAAAGAGGTCACAGAGTCCTATCCACCTAGGAGAACAGAGAGGGACGAAGGACTCAAGGAATACTCAAGGACTGAGGGTTCTTTGAGACTAGAGACTCAAGGGATACTCAAGGATTGAGGAGCAACAAAAGACTATGTATATTCGCATAGAACAAGAGTAAGGAAGTACGTGAGTGGTAAAGGTATATATAGGTGGAGATGAGTCATCATCGAAGCCTATGGAACATAGTAGAAAGATGAGGTAAGCTACTACTATCAAAGCACAGCAGATACCAGGGGCAATTGGTAACTAAGGGAAGTAATCTGAGATGACTTGAATGACACAGGAAAATGGACTGAAGACAAATAGGAAATGGTCAAAGTTTTCGGAAAAGATAAGAGGGCCAGCACAGTGGAGAGAAAGGATGGAAACCAAGTAGATACAAGGAATGAAGGAGAAAATCATAACAGACCCCGATGAGCCCCAGGAAATCTGAGTTGGAAATCCTGGCACATTCAGTGGAATTACTACAGATGCTAAACAATGGTTTGGCGCCATGAAAGCTTACCTCTTAATCAATCAAGAGGTCTATAACAAGTTAGCACAGGCAGTCATTATTCTCAATAATATAACAAGTGGAATGGCCACAATCTTTGCTGAAGGATGGTACCAAAACCTACAAGACGTGGTAACTAGCAGAAAACAAATGAGCCAACTTTTGAAAGAACTTGAAGAAGGATTCTTCAATGTATTCACCCCAGGTGATTCTCAAGCAGACGCAAGATCACAACTTTACGCTTTGAAACAGGGAAGGAAATCATTCCCCACTTTCCGAATTCAATTCAAACTCCTTGCCTCTATGGCAAGCATGGGCCAACAACATGAAATCTTGATTGACCTGCTCAGAACAGCTGTTGATACCCAGTTAGTCAACCTCATGACTGCAGTAGATCCACCACCAAATATGTGGAATAAATGGATAGAAAAAGCCACTCAATTCGACCAAATCTGAACCAGGACACAACAACTTCAGAAGGAACCATTCAAACCAGAGGTGGAAGAATGGACACAGGAAGAACCCAAGGAAACTAAGGAACCCAACCCCAACACTATGGATGTTGATGTCAACATTAACGTAATTCAACTATCCTCCCAGCAATGGACAGAACACCAACGAAACAACTGATGTTTCATATGCCATTAAAGGGATGTCATATGCAAAACCATCCTAAGAAAAGACAACCTAGCCCTAGGCAAGTCCCTAATCACAATCTTGATAAATTGGATAAGGAAGCACTCCTAGGTGAACAGATGAGGGAACTCCTACGAAGAAAAGGAGTAACTGCCAAAAACGCCATAAAAGTCTTGGAAACCTATTTCGGAACGAAATCTCTGAAAGAAGAAAACATGGCTATCATACCTTTACCACCTATCCTGGACTGAGCAATCCGACTTCCAACCCTTCTACAGGAAGAAGGAACAGACAAAGATGTCAAAGTCTCTTCACTGGTAGACAGTGGAGCAAGCAACTGCTTTATAAACAAGAAACTCGTGGAATGAATGGGATGGACTACTACCAAACTAAAGTCACCCATCAAAGCAACGAATGCTGACAGAACTGAAAACAATAATGGGAGTATATGAAGGAAAGTGACGCTCTCCTTATGTATAGGAAATCTTCTCTTGGAAAAACAGGATTTCCTCATCATCAATTGTGGAAAAGATGTCATTCTAGGAATGACCTGGCTACAAATGGTTAACCCTGAAATTGATTGGGCCAAAGGAGAAATCCAATTACCAGAAATCGTCAACCCACTTTCTCAGCAACAAAATATGAACAAGCAAGATCATCTGCTACAATACTTGAAAACCAACCCAGATGAGCACATCAAAACAGAATGGATCCGAAAGATCACTAGATCCACAGAGATTGCTCAAGAACAACAGAAGACCAAACAAGAGACGATCTTACCTCCTGAATTTGAAGAATTCAGGAAGGTCTTCAAGGAACCACCACTTGGGAAGCTTCCTCCATCTCGAAAATATGATCATCATATTGACCTCACCAATACATTTGTTCCCAAGGTAGCAAAAGTATATCCCCTTAACTCAAAGGAGTTAGAAGCATGCAAAGCATTTGTCAATGAAAACCTCAAAAAAGGAACCATAGTCCTGTCCCAGTCGCCACAAGCCTCTCCTTTCTTCTTCATACCAAAGAAAGATGGTGGACTTCGACCATGTCAAGATTATCAGTATCTCAATCAGCACATGATCAAAAACACCTATCCTCTACCTTGCATCTCAGAACTAGTAGATCAACTCAAAGATGCCATGATCTTCACCAAGATGGACATTCAATGGGATACAACAACATACTTATCACCCCTGAAGATCGATGGAAGGCCACCTTCATTACCCCAGTAGGGCTCTTTGAACCTATGGTCATGTTCTTTGGACAAAGCAATTCACCAGCTACATTCCAAGTGCTGATGAATCACGTATTTGCTGATATGATCACTGAAGTCTGGTTGATCATATACATGGATGATCTTATCATTGCCTCCAACAATCTCACAAAGCATACAGAACAAACTCACCAAGTTCTTCAATGAATGATGGAAAACGACTTATTCCTCAAGCTGAGTAAATGCTCATTTAACATCACAGAAGTCGACTATCTTGGCATGATAGTTCGACCATGAGAAATCACCCTAGACCCCAGAAAACTCCAAGCAATTGAAAATTGGAAAAGCTCAACTTTGGTTAAACAAATCTGATCATTCGTTGGATTCTGTAATTTCTATAGGAAATTTATCCCTGACTTCTCAGGAATCTGCTGACCCCTACACGAATTGACTAAGAAAGGGGTGCCCTGGAACTGGACTACAGACTGTGAAAAAGCCTTTCAAACGCTCCAGAAAGCTTTCCTCTTGAAACTGGTACTAAAAATGCCTGACTCCACTAAACCATTCACGGTTATGACGGATGCCTCTCTCACCGCTTGTGGGGCAGTCCTCATGCAAACAGATGGGAATGGAGATCTCCATCCATGCACCTACTTCTCTCAAACCTTCTCCCCAGAAGAACGAAATTACGACATCTACAATTGAGAGTTACTAGCCATCATACATGCATTGGAGGAATGGAGACATTATTTGTCAGGAACAGAACACCAGGTGACAGTTCAAACTGATCATAAGAACTTGGCATATTTCAAACAACCCCATAAATTGTCTAGATGACAAGTGCAATGGATGTTATTCCTTCAAGATTTTGATATCTGATATCACAATCTCCCTGGATCACAAATGGGACCAGCTGATGCACTCTCCAGGAAAGATGACCTTGACACTACCATGGACAATCAAGATGTGGTGTTGTTACCTGATGATCTATTTGTTAACCTTATAGATCTCAATCTTTGCGAAAAGATCATTCATTCCACCAAAGAAGACCCAGTGGCTCTCGAAGCAATCTCCGCCTTGCAAAAAGGATCCTCACTTTTCCCTCGAGCTTCCCCAGAAGATTGGAGATGGTTGGATGAAATGTTATACTAAAAGGGCTATCTCTTTATCCCTGAATCACAATGGCATAAATTGGTCACTGAGATCCATGAATCTGATGCAGGGGGACACAGCAGATAGTTCAGGACTCTTTCTCTTCTCCAATGAGATTACTGGTGGCCGGGGCTTTCAACCTTTCTTCACAAGTTTGTCAAAGGTTGTGCGATTTGCCAGTCGCCCAAGATCAATACTCACTCAACTACACCACTGGCAATTCCCAATGCAATGGAGTCCACTCACCCTTTCCAGAATATTTCTATGGATCTAATCATGGGCCTTCCAACATCCACAGGATTTGACTCTGTTTTGGTCATGGTAGACCATGGGCTTACAAAGGGGGTAATTTTCCTCCCTTGTCACAAAACAATCAACACTGCAGGAGTAGCAGCCCTCTTTTTCAAGCACATTTTCCTCAGATTTGGACTACATGATCGATGCATCTCGGACAGAGGCCCTCAATTTGCCTCAGCCTTCGCTCGAGAACTGGCATGCTTATTGAAATATGACCTCGCCCTATCTACTGCCTATCACCCTCAAACTGATGGAGAAACTGAATGTGTCAATCAGATATTTTGTGATGGAAACCCTGCTAAGTGGCATGATTTACTCCCAATGGCTGAATTCGCTCATAATTCCACCACACATTCAGTCACCAAACAAACTCCTTTCTCACTCATGATGGGCTACGAGCCCCAAGCTTATCCCACAATTGGCAAAACCTTCCTCCCTGCACTTGAATCCCAACTCTCCATCCTAGACAAAGCAAGAGAAGAAGCCAAAGCAGCCCATATCAGTGCACAACAATGGCTTAAGGAATGGGGATGGAAAACATTCTCCCCATTTAAAGTTGGTGATAAGGTCTGGCTCAAAGGAAAGAACCTCCATATCCCTTATCAATCTCAGAAACTCGCCCCAAAACAAGAAGGCCCCTTTGAAATTGAGAAAGTCATCTCCCCAGTTACCTACCAGTTATGTCTCCCTTCTTCTTGGAAGATACACCCTGTTTTTCATGCCTCCCTTCTCACTCAGTTTGTTGAAACACCAGAACATGGGCCCAATTTTCTCCAACCTCCACCAGACTCCATCAAAGGAGAGGAAGAATATGAAGTGGAAGCCATCCTTGTACATAGGGGACACGCTGGACAAAGAAAATACCTGGTCAAATGGAAAGGATATTCTTCAGCTGAAAATACATGGGAACTGGCAGTTAATCTCTCTAATGCCCAAGAACTCCTCTCTGCTTATAGGAAACTGCATCCATCTGCCTTCCTTGACAGAGTTTCCCTGTTAAAGTCACCTTCCAAGTATCGATGAAAGAACTATTAAAGACAAAAGTCTTGGAGCTGGAATCTCCAATGTACAAAGGGGGTATTGTTACAGTTTTTCCTTTTCTCCTCCTTGATAAGTTCCTCCACTGTCTACCCGATCACAATGACTACCAGAGAACCCTTAGGATCCTTTGTTTATCAACTGAACCAACAGATATCGATGGCCATTCTCTTGATACCCATCTTACCCTTCACATTGTCACCCCTTCACACCATCACACCTTCACCATCTCACTATGATGGTAACCATGTATAGCTTTGCAGCCACCATCTTTTGATCCCTTGATCCCATCACTGATGCTGCACATTGATACATCACTCACCCTAGTTACCCATGACTCATTCTGACTCATCACGGCTATGCGCACAGCTGATCTCTGTACTATATAGCTGAACCCATCTTGTACAATAGCTCCCCAGCTAGTTCTATGCAATCTACATGTAGTTTTCTGGCCTCCATGAGACTGCCCTTTGCAGTTAGTGAGATCATCTTGTGTCTTCGCACTACACCTCAGAGTGTGTGCTCATCTAGTTGCTTTCATTGGTTCCAGACTTGTTGTCGAACCTTTGACCTTGCTGGATAACTCCATGCAAGCATAACACCTGCAAGCATAACAGTTCCCTTCCAATTCAACCAGAGGGAAACTTGACCAATCTACCATGACCAACTACACCCCACCCACCTCTGTCTCTGGCCCATTGGAAGGCTATCACATCTCCCATACAGAGGAAAACACCTTTGGAGAGATCTATCACTTTCATCGGCTCCCAAAGCTGCAGCTTTGGCAAGCACTGGAGAAAATCTTGCAGGATGTCCATCTAGTCCTAATGATCAACCATCTCCCAGACTTTGAAACAAATGAGTTCCTTCCCCTCTCGGTTAACCTATACCACTGCTACCATACATTCTCCTTGCATACAGAACACTTGTCCACTGATTTCATGCTAGCCACCCTCTATGCCATGTCCCAAGTAGCATTGTCACAAATGAGGGACTACATCTTAGAGCTGATAGTCTGCCATGGCATCCTTCCACTCCTCATGAGATTGCTCACTTTGTCTATGTATGACTTCATGTGGCCCATCTTGCAGACACTGAATGCCAACCAAACCCAAGACTTTCTATGTGTTGGTTTCATATCTGAACCCATCACTCTTTGACCACCTCCCCATGAGTATTTTGACCAACTTGCATCAAACAGTACCACTACCAGACTGGCTTGCTACACCATCAGTAACCCTACCACTGAAACATCTTCAAGCATGACAGAAGGTGAATTCTCGTCACCAATTCCCCGAGTTGACACCCCATTCCCCCAAGAAAACAAGATCCCAGTCCCCACTCCTCCTCCCAGAGCTTGATCTAGATCCTGAAGAGCTGCTGCTCATCAAAGATTTGACAATGAATTCCTCCAGCCTCTCCTCTCCTCCCTTGCCAAGTTTGTCTCTAGAGCAACTCTTCAACAAACTTGCCCCCCAGTCTGTTACACTTGTGGACTTACCAGACACTATTGCCCCGATTGCCCAGAATACACCTGCCCATTGTGTAGGGTATCAGCACCTGGTCACTTTCAATACAACTGTCCAAACTGTCATTGCTGAATCTGTCATAGTGTGGCACACACTATGGAGAATTGCCCACAGAACAGGCATACCTCTTCTCCCAGTGCCGATGGAGGTGAGACCTAATAGTAAATGGATCATACCCAGGCAGGTTTGGGTTTCGGAGGCAGGGCCTCCAGTGTACAGTGGAGGTATTGTTACAAGAAATGCCACTCCCCTATCTGCAGCAAGAAGAGAATTGTCCTTGATGAGTTTTTCCTCTCCTGATATCTATATTTCCAACACAATGTCATCTTCTGATAGTCACTTTCTGATCAGATCGTACCTGATCAATATGCCTCCCCCTTTTCCCCTTGATCTTGATGTGCCCATTTCTTTATTGGACATGTTTCCCCCAAGATGATTCTCTCATATCATCTTGTGTTCCCCATTCCCCCTTGATACCACAGTATCTTCATAAGCTTCCTTGACTCCTTCACAGCCGATTCTTAGTCATGAATATTACTCCAATGGTATATATATCCCATGACATGTACAATCATTTCTTCAGCTAGTTCTACACAATCTATGTGTAGTTTTCTGGCCTCCATGAGACTGCAGGCAGCAGTTAGTGAGATCCTCTCATGTCTTTGCACTACACCGTAGAGTGTGTGCTTGACTAGTGTCTTTGTTTGAGCTGAGACTTATCATCTGATCTCTTGACTTGCTGGATAACTCCATGCAAGCGTAACAGCATGCTTGTCGACAAGATAGTTTGCAAAGATCCTTCAGGTAGGACAGATTCCAATGGTCGGTGATGATGGAGACAGAATGGGGGGTGCCAAGGAGGTAATGGTGCCATTCCCGTAATGCTAGGATGATTGCCAGGAGTTCTCAATTGTAGATGTCATAATTGCATTCTGCAGGACTAAAAGTCTTGGAGAAATAGGCACAAGGATGGAGGTCTCCATTGACATCTGATTGGAGAAGAACAGCTCCAGCAGCTAAGAGGGATGTATTGGTCATGAGGGTAAAGGGTTTGGAGGGGTCAGGAAGAGAGAGGACTGGAGCAGAGAAGAAAGAGGACTTGAGAGTAGAAAATGGTTGGTCCTGCAAGGGAGTCCAGAGCCAGGGCTCATTTTTGTGAGTAAGGAGTACAAGGGGGGCAACCACATTGGAGAAATTTGGGATGAACTTGCAGTAGAAGTTGGCAAAACCTAGGAAGCTTTGAATCCCTTTGATTGAGGCAGGGGGTTTCCAGTCCTTGATGGCAGAGAGTGTGACTGGATCCATTTCTACAACTCCTTGACCGATGATCATGCCCAGGTACTCCATCTTAGGTGTATCAAAGGAGCATTTCAAGATTTTGAGAGATAATCCATGCTTTCTGAGGTGCTGGAAGACTCAAATGGTGTGTTCATGGTGTAATGGAAGGTCATGCTTAGTGTGGATGCCAATGTCGTCCATGTAGATGTTTAACCAACCCTCAGTGAGGATGTCTGCAAAGATGTGGTTCATGAAACTTTGGAAGGTGGGGAGAGCATTGTTAAATCTGAAGAACATGACAGTGGGTTCAAATAGTCCAAGGGGGGTGATGAAAGCTGCCTTCCATTGGTCCTCCTCCCAGATGCAAATGTTGTTGTAACCCCAACGAATGTCTAGCTTGGTGAAGATGGTAGACTCCTTCATGTCATCAATAAGGTCAGAGATAAGAGGTAGAGGGTAGGCATTGTGAATGGTATGCTCATTCAGGTAGCGATAATCCTGGCATGGGTGAAGAGTTCCATCCTTCTTAGGTACAAAGAAGAAAGGAGAAGCTTGTGGTGACTTCAAGGGGATGATCCTGCCAGTTTTCAGGTTTTCCTCCACAAACACTTTGCAAGCCTCTTTCTCTGCTGGGTTGAGGGGGTATACTTTCGCTATCTTAGGGACAAAGGAGGGTTTCAAGTCAATGACATGATCATAAGGTCAGTGAGGGGTGTTACGCTTGCGTGGAGTTATCCAGCAAGGTCAAAGGTTCGACACTAAGTTCAGAACCAATGAAAGCAACTAGACGAGCGCACACTCGGAGGTGTAGTGCGAAGACACGAGAGGTTCTCACTAACTGCGACGAGCAGTCTCGTGGAGGCCAGACAACTACACGTAGATTGCGTAGAACTAGCTGGGGAACTACGGTACAAACTGGGGTCGACTATATAGTACAAGAGTAGGCTGTGCGTACAGCCGCA
>JBBPTT010000623.1:5929-19833 GCA_038094175.1 Boletellus aff. lepidospora
GCCTCTTGGGCCCACCCAACAATCTCAGGCCCAACCCTCCCCTACCACTGCGAGCCCAGTGCTAATTTTGGCGCAACCGCTTCACCCACTGGCATGGGCCTGCCTGACAATCTTGGGTACAACTGGCCCTTCCCACTGCAGGCCCGATGCCAACCTCCATCAAATTGGATTGCCCACCACCATGGGCCTGCTTGACAATCTCAGGTCCCATGTATCCCTACTGTTGTGGGCCTGATGCCAACCTCAACCATACTAATCCTTGGGCCTTACCCTTGTTTCTGTCCAAACCCTCTCAAGCCCGACTCAGGCTCATCAGGTAACATCTAACAAAATACATGCAGGCTGGTTGAGATTGTCTTCAAAATTTGACTACATGGGCTCGACTCGCTACAAGAAGACCCACTACCTGTGATCCCACTTGCATCTTTGCCCTCCCCTGTGCATTGTGCATGACAGAGATTACCCTTGGGTGTTACAGTTTTTCCTTTGTTTCCCCTTGGATCCCTATGACTTAGCTGAGTCATTAGGTGATGGATGTCTCTTTCATCAAGACCCATTCCCCTCTTTACATCATCACCTCTTCACGTTGTCACACCTTCACCATCTCACTATGATGGTAACCACGCATAGCCCCGCAGCCACCATCTTTTGATCCCTTGATCCCATCTCTGATGCTGCGCATTGATGTATCATTCACCTTGGTTACCCATGACTCATTCTGACTCATCACAGGCTGTACGCACAGCCTATCCTTGTACTATATAGTTGACCCCGATTCGTATCACGTTCCTTAGCTAGTTCTACGCAATCTACGTGTAGTTGTCTGGCCTCCACGAGACTGCCTGCTGCAGTTAGTGAGAACCTCTCGTGTCTTCGCACTACACCTCAGAGTGTGCGCTCGACTAGTTGCTTCCTTAGGTTCGATCTTAGAAGACAAACCTTTGACCTTGCTGGATAACTCCACGCAAGCATAACATTGGGTTCCCAAGTATTCTCCGAGGGGCTGTAACCCTTCCACACAGCCAGGTACCTGTGGTGGCCAGGGGGGCCCTTGTGTGCAAGAATAGCTTCAACTTCATATTCCTCTTCATTGTCTATGATGTCTGGTGGGGGTTTTGCAAAGGAGGGACTGTAGACTTCGGTTTGTTTGAAGGAAGAGAGGAGGGTAGCATGGAAAACATCATGTATCTTCCAAGTGGAGGGCAAGCAAAGGTGGTAGGTGAGTGGAGATAGGACCTGAGAGATCTCAAAGGGGCCGTGTCTCTTGGGGGCAAGTTTCCTGGAGGGGTATGGGATGCGGAGATTGGTGGCTTCCAGCCAAACCTTATCTCCTACTTTCCAGGGGGAGAATGATCAAGTGGAGTGATGAGTCATTGCCAATCTGGCGGACTCGTGAGCAGCTAGGGCTTCCTCTCTGGCTTGGGAAAGAGAGGAGAGGTGATCAGAGAGAGCAGGGAGGAAAGTCTTTCCAAGGGCAGGGTAGGAGCGAGGTTCATAGCCCAAAAGGAGAGAGAATGGCGACGTCTTGGTGGAGCTATGGGGGACTGAATTGTGCTGGAACTCCGCAGTTGTCAGGAACTCGGACCAGGTACCCAGGTTATTTGAGCAAAAGATGTGAAGGTAAGTCTCGAGTTCCTGGTTGGTTCACTTGGTTTGGCCATCAGTTTGGGAGTGATAGGCAGTGGAGAGGCGAGTGTCATACTGGAGAAGTCTAGCTAGTTCTTGAGCGAAGGCAGAGGCAAACTGGGGGCCCCTATCAGAGATGATGGAGTCATGTAGTCCAAATTGCTTGAACACATTGTCAAAAAAGAGCTTAGCTACTCCAGCAGCATCGATGGTCTTGTTGCAAGGGAGGAGAATTACCCCCTTTGTAAGCCCATGGTCGACCACGACCATGACAGAGTTGAAGCCAGAGGAAGGAGGAAGGTCAGTGATCAGGTTGACAGAGAGCTGCTTGAAGGGTAGAGGAGAGGATGAGGGAATGGGGAAGACTGGGGGAACAGTGGGGTGGGTGTTAACCTTGGATTGCTGGCAGATCACACAGCCAGCAACAAAGTTCCTGACAAAAGTGGCAAGGCCAGGCCACCAGAAGTCTCTCTCAACGAGAGCTTTGGTGCAAAACTGGCCAGTGTGGCCAGAGGCGGGTGAGGAGTGTAAAAAGTGTAACAGGGAGGAGCAAGCATCAGGAGGAACATACAGATGATCTCGAAAGTAGAGTTTCCCATTGTGTAGGGACCAGTCAGAGAGAGAGGAATGAGGGAATAGGGGAGACCCCTCCTGAAGGGCATTTACTGCTTGCAAGACAAGGGGGTCCGAAGCAGAGGAGGTTTGGATGTGCTTGGCAAGAGAAAGGTCGAAAGCAGAGATGATGGCAGGTTCTGGGACAATGGGAGCTATGTTGTCAGAAGAGGTGTCGACCAAGTCCTTTTGAGAGAGGTGTCTGCTGGTCCCATCTGAGTCCCTGGCATAACCTTCCAGAGGATGTCAAAGTCCTGTAGGAAGAGAGACCAGTGCGCCTGTCGACGAGATAGTTTGTGAAGATCCTTCAGGTAAGAGAGGTTCCAATGATTGGTGATGATGGAGACTGAGTGGGGTGTGCCAAGGAGGTAATGGCACCATTCCTGTAATGCTAGAATGACTGCTAGAAGTTCCCAGTCATAGATGTCATAATTGCACTCAGCAGGGCTGAAGGTCTTTGAGAAATAAGCACAGGGATGAAGGTCCCCATTGACATCCTCCTGGAGAAGGATGGCTCCAGTAGCTAGAAGAGACACATTGGTCATGAGGGTGAAAGGTTTGGAGGGGTCAGGAAGTGAGAGAACTGGGGCAGAGGAGAAGGAGGACTTGAGAGTGGAGAATGCTCAGTCCTACAAGGCAGTCCAGAGCCAGGGTTCATTTTTTCGAGTGAGGAGGACAAGGGGAGCGACCACATTAGAGAAGTTGGGAATAAATTTGTGATAGAAGTTAGCAAACCCCAGGAAGCTTCGAATTCCCTTGACAGAGGTGGGGGGTTTCCAGTCCTTGATGGCAGAGAGTTTGACTGGATCCATCTTGACGACTCCCTGACCAATGATCATTCCCAGGTACTCCATCTTAGTGGTATCAAAGGAGCATTTCAAGATCTTTAGAGATAGTCCATGCTCTCTGAGGCATTGGAAGACCTGAATGGTGCATTTGTGGTGTAAAGAAAGGTCATCCTTGGTGTGAATACCTGAAACACTTCTAAAACCCAACAACTAGTGTGGGCGAAGCGAGCAGGTGAGAGAGGAGTTTCAAAGGAGAAGTGGTAGAGATCCAAGTGAACTTGACTGGAGAGCCAGCCAGAGGTTCCTTGGGTTTATATAGTCTAGTATCTATTTGTACATGTCGTGTACGGATCTACCAATATCTGGATATAAGCAGAAGACAAAGAGGGGTGACATGCGTATGAGTCGTGTCTAATCATGAGGCTGCGCTGGGCAGCGCGGGTGCAGCATGGAGAGTCATGAGGAGTCAACGAGGTGGAATGGAAGCAAGCATAGCCATGCACAGCATGGAAATGAAAGGAAGACTGCGCATGCACAGGATGAGTCATAGAAGCTATAGTAAAAGTTAAACATGTAAAGTGCCTGTTTAAATGCTTAGTAATGCTGTGCGATAAGATAAGATAAGAGAGAAAAGAGGTGTAGCATAAGTGTGAAAAGTTGTTCTGTAACAATACCGATGTTGTCCATGTAGATCTTCAGCCAACCCTCCGTGAGGATATCCGCAAAGATATGGTTCATGAAGCTTTGGAAAGTGGGGGGAGCATTGTTAAATCCAAAGAACATGACAGTGGGTTCAAATAGTCCAAGGGGAGTGATGAAGGCTGCTTTCCATTGATCCTCCTCCCGGATATGAACATTGTTGTATCCCCAATGAATGTCCAGCTTGGTGAAGATTGTGGACTCCTTCATATCATCAATGAGATCAGAGATAAGAGGTAGAGGATAGGCATTGCGAATGGTATGCTCATTCAGGTAGCAATAGTCCTGGCATGGGCAAAGAGTTCCATCTTTCTTTGGTACAAAGAAGAAAGGGGAGGCCTGGGGCAATTTTGAAGGGACAATCCTGCCAGTTTTCAGGTTTTCCTCCACAAATGCCTTGCAAGCCTTTTTCTCAGCAGGGTTGAGGGGGTAGACCTTTGCAATCTTGGGAACAAAAGAGGGTTTCAAATCGATAACATGATCATAGGGTTGATGAGGGGGAAGGGTATTGAATGTCTTTTCTGAGAAGACATCTGTGTAGTTTTGGCACCAGCCCAGAATTTCCTATTCCTTAGGAGCTTCCTGTCGGGCAAGCTGGGTGGAGAGCATTATTTTGTTGACTGAGTGAGGAGGAATGGGTGGAATGGTGACTGTTTTTGAGACCCAGTCAATGCTAGGGTTCCACTTTCTGAGCCAGGAGGTCCCAAGGATGATCTGGTTCTTTCCTAGCAAGGTTACCATAAACTTTACATTATCAGAGAATGAGGGGAAGAGGGCTTTGGCGGAGATGGTATATTTGATGGTTCCTTTACAATTCAGGGTTCCATCAACATTAGTGGCAGTGAGGGGTTGGGGAAGGGGTCGTATTCCAGAGCGAAGACGAGGGACTAGGCTTGCATCAATGAAGTTTCCAGTTGCTCCACAGTCCACAAGGGCAATAGTGTCGACAGTTTGAGAGTTTACTTGTAGGCGAACAGGGAGGTGCACAGTTTGTTCATTTGGTAGTTCTACAAGTACATGAGGGAAGTGAGATGTCGAGGCAGCTTCCCTATTCAAAAATCCTGGGCATCTAAAGTAGCAATGGCTTCTCCCTCATTCTCCTCGAAACATAGTTTGAGGGTTTGAAGGATTTCTCCTTCTTCTTTTCCGGAGGAACATAGCTAGGCCATATAAGACTCGAGGGCAGAGGACTTGGAGGTAGTGGAGGTGGTTGTAGATGGCTGGGTCGAGGTAGAGGTGGCTTGGATGTTTTGGATGTGAGGCTTAGAGGTGGGGAAGGCTTTGCATTGGAGGGCATTGTGACCTGGTTTCCTGCAGCGAAAACAACGTCCTTCCTTGATACATTTAGCCCATTCAACTGGAGTAAGCTTGGACACCTTGAGGGCATCCATATCCATGGCATTCGGGTCAGGAGTGGTCGAGTGGTCGAGTGAGGAGAAGAGTGAGGGACGATGACTTCCCCTTTTGAGAGCAGTGATGCAAGCAACTTGGATATGAAAAGTCTTTGCCTTTTCTATCCAATCGAAGATGGTGGTGGGGACAGTCGACATGGAGAGGATTAGAGTGGTGATGTCCTTGTCCAACCCTTCTGAGATCATATAAATAAGGGTGGCATCGTCAGTGATCCCTGCTTTCACAGCAAGGTTCTGAAAGTCTGTGATGTATTTCTGGAAACCATCATCAGTCTTGGTGGATTTCTGACAGAGATTGGCAAGTTCTAGGCAGGCAGTGGTCTTTATATTGAAGGGGAAAAAGGTGGTTTCAAAGTTGGAGGCGAATTTATCAAAAGTTTTCTCAGTAGAAGCGATGGAGGAATCTGCCATCCTGTCATACCACATTTCTGAAAAAGAATTGCCTCGTCCCTTACTCATCTTGTTGAGACAAGTGAGGATCTCGGCTTCATCATCAGAGTACAGGGTAGGGTGGATGTGAAAGTAGGCCTTCATGGTCTTGATCCAACGAATGGCTTCGCTGGGTTCCCCATTGAAGTCCACAGGTAAGGCTGCTTTTAGTTCAGACTTAGTGGTTGCCATGGTAGTGGGAGGAAGTGCTGGTGGGGCAACAGGTGGAGCAGGGAGTGTGAGGACTGGGGTTACTGGGGGTGCAGGGGGTGCCAGAGCGATGGGGTTTGCTGAGGTCTGAACTCAAGAGGGAGGGGGTTCCAGGCTTAGCTGGATGGGGACTGGGGATCAAGGGTGGGGGTGGAGCACTGGGTTGATCGATTGGATCGATCCTGGGATTCTCCTGGGAGAGGCTGTGTTATGAGAAATGCCACCCCCTTGCACAGGCAAGTGCGCCAAGCTACCTTGATGAGTTTTTCCTCCCCTTCTGTATATGCTTTCAATACTGTGTCATCTTCTGATAGTCATCTACCAACGGGTTCCACCACCGTTGCTATGCCTCCTATTTTTCCCCTTGATCGTGATGCGCCCATTTCCCTTATGGACCCTTTTCTCCCAAGGTGATTCTCTCACATCACCTCGTGTTCCCCATTCCCCAGATGCTGTACAATGAGTAGTAACCACAGATGACACTTCATCGGCCGGTTCTTAGTCATGCTCATATAGCTACCACTATATAAATCCTCAGGCTTGTACTATTATTCTCTAGCTAGTTCTACGCAATCTACGTGTAGTTATCTGGTCTCCTCAAGACTGCTCGTCACAGTTAGAAAGATCCTCTTGTGTGTCTTCACACTACACTTTGAGTGTGCGCTCGACTAGTTGCTTTCTCAAAGGGTTCTGGACTTAGTGTCGAACCTTTGACCTTGCTGGATAGCTCCATGCAAGCATAACAAAAGAACTAGCTCTTTTCTGGTCCCTGCTTTTTAGCAGAAGGACCTGTGATAAAACGCCACATCCTGATCCAGGATCAGACCACCTGAGTTCTTGGATAACGAAGAAGAATACGTTGCAAACTCCCCAGCCCTGCAACCAGAAAGAAGAAGACTCACCAGACACTCTCCAATTCCCCTGAGCCCCTTTCCACCACCAAGAAGATTGCGTCGCCTCTCTCAGGCATCCCCAGCACCCCCAGTCATCTCTATTCTTCCCAAACCAACTGAAGAAGAATGAACGGGATTCACCACCCCAAGAGAACCATCCCCAATTGAGTTATCCCCTCCACACAATACTGCCATGACTCACCAGCCAACTACATCCACAACAGCTCCACCACCTACTCCTGCAATCATAATGCAGACAGTAAAAAAGTCGGAAATCAAGGCAGGATGTCCAGAAGCCTTCAGTGGAAAAGCGGAGGATGCCAAAAGATGGTTTCAAGCGATGAAAGCATACTTCATGTTAAATCATGAGGTATATGATGAACTGGCAAAGATCGTCATCCTCCTTAACAACATGAAACATGGACTTGCAGCAACCTTTGTAGAAGCCTGGTATCAAAAGTTAGAAGATGCAGCACAAGGAAAGATCAATGTCACCTTCGACGAGTTGGAAAAGGATTTCTTTGTCACATTCTCCCCAGGTGATGCCCAAGCCGATGCATGATCTAAGCTTTACACCTTGAGACAGGGCAGGGGGACCTTCCCCACATTCCAGGCTCAGTTTGAACTATTGGTCACCAATGCAGGAATGGGACATCAGGATACAATTCTGATAGATCTTCTCAGGGTAGCGGTAAACGGAGATATCGTAAACCTAATGATGGCAGTAGACCCTGCCCCTGAGAAGTGGACGAAATGGATGGAGAAAGCTGCGCAATTTGACCAAATCAAAACGCGGACACAGCTTCTCAGAATGGGCCAAACATGCCCTGAAGCGGGATCCTCTAGAAACCACAGAGATCCAAATGCCATGGACATCGATGCAATCAGACTCTCCCCAATGGAAAGGGCAGAGCATATGAAGAATAACAAATGCTTCATCTGTCATAAAGTAGGATGCTCCACAAGGAACCATCGATCAGACAAGAGAACCTTCCGAGGAAGGACTAAGGAAAGGGATTACAGGAAAGTCCCTTCCACTTCGAGAATAGCACCCCCTACCTGCGTACAACAGGTAGATGAGGTCCAAGACTTCCTCAACAGGAACCAAATCTCTAGAAGCGAGGCAGTCAAAGTCCTCGAAATGTGTTTCTCCACAGAAGAAGAGAACTTCGAGGAGAAAGAGACAACCCCTGATCCCAAAGCGGTAGAGGGTTTTTAAAGGGGAAAGGTGCTTCAGTGTCACCAATCCCCACGACCACTATTCCTGTAATTGTATCACCAATCACAGACTGAGCAATCCGAATCCCCCTCATCATATGTGAAAAAGAAACAGGAAAAATCGCTGAAATCTCTGTGCTAGTAGACAGTGGGGCAAGCAATTACTTCATAAACAAAACCCTTGTGGAACGACTAGGTCTAACCACGAAGAAGTTAAGAATACCCCTCAAAGCCACTAATGCTGATGGTACAGAAAACAAGAATGGACTAATATGAAGGAAAGTTACCCTTTCACTTACCATGGAAAAACTACTCCTGGAGAAACAGGACTTTCTTATCATAAATTGTGGAAGCGAAGAAGCAATCCTAGGGATGTCATGGCTGAGACTGGTCAACCCCGAGATAGATTGGATAAATGGGGAAATCCAACTACCCCATACCATAAACCCCAAATCTCGGCAACAACATCTAGAGGAACAATGATATCTATTATGATACTTGAAAACAGACCCAACCACCTTCATTGAACAAGAATGGGTCCATAAAATAACCCATTCCACCAAGATCGCTCAAGCTGAGATGGCCAACAAGGAGAAAACCATCCTTCCCTCCAAATTCGAAGAGTTCTGACAAGTATTCGAAGAGCCTCCCCTAGGCAAACTTCCCCCATCTAGGAAGTATAATCATCACATCGATCTCAAAGACACTTTTGTACCCAAGGTAGCCAAGATTTATCCATTAAACCCTAAGGAACTGGAAGCCTGTAAAACCTTTGTCGACAAAAACCTGAAGAAAGGAACTATCGTCCCATCGCAATCACCCCAAGCTTCACCATTCTTCTTTGTGCCCAAGAATGATGGAGGATTACGCCCTTGCCAAGACTACTGCTATCTTAACAAACATATGATCAAAAATGCATATCCCTTACCCCACATTTCTGAACTAGTGGACCAACTCAAAGATGTAACCATCTTCACTAAGATGGATATCAGATGAGGATACAACAACGTCTTAATCCATCCCCCTGATCGCTGGAAAGCCGCATTCATCACCCCAGTAGGACTGTTTGAACCAACAGTCATGTTCTTTGTGCAGAGCAACTCTCCAGCTACGTTCCAAGCTCTTATGAATCACGTATTTGCTGATATGATTGCTGAAGGATGGCTAATCATATATATGGACGATCTTATCATCGCCTCCAAGCAATCCAAGGAACATACAGAAAGAACTCGACAAGTTCTTCAACAAATGATGGACAATGACCTATTCCTCAAGCTGAGTAAATGCTCCTTCAATGTCACTGAAGTAGACTATCTCGGCATGATTGTTCGACCAGGCAAGATCACCCTTGACCCTGGAAAACTCAAAGCCATCAAGGAATGGAATAGCCCAACCTCAGTAAAACAAATTCGTTCATTCATCGGATTTTGCAACTTCTATTGAAAGTTCATCCCCAACTTCTCTGGAATTAGTCAACCCCTTCATGAACTCACTAAGAAAGGAGCAACCTGGAATTGGTCATCGGAATGCGAGACAGCCTTTAAATCCCTACAGAAGGCCTTCATGTCTAGACCAGTCCTTAAAATGCCTGACTCCACTAAACCCTTCATAGTTATGACCGATGCCTCCCTCACTGCTTCAGGAGCAGTCCTTATGCAAACCAATGGAAACGGAGATCTTCACCCCTGTGCTTATTTCTCCCAAACCTTCTCCCCCGAAGAACGAAACTATGACATCTATGATCGGGAGTTATTGGCTGTCATTAGAGCTTTAGAGGAGTGGAGACATTACCTGTCTGGGACAGAACACCAGGTGACGATCCAAACCAATCATAAGAACCTGGCATACTTTAAACAACCTCACAAGTTATCCCGCCAGCAAGCCAGATGGATGCCATTCTTACAGGACTTTGATATCCAATATCAAAATCTTCCTGGAAATAAAATGGCCCCAGCCAATGCTTTATCCAGGAAAGAAGAAATTGACACCACCAGCGACAACCAGGATGTTATTCTAATCCCAGACGATCACTTCATCAACCTGATTGACCTCGCAATACAGGAGAAAGTAATCATCTCTACTAAAGACGATCCCCTAGCCAAGAACGCCATCACGGCCACACAAATGGGATCCTCACTATTCCCTCGAGCCACAGCCAACGATTGGAGATGGGAAGACGGAATGTTATATTTCAAAGGACGCCTTTTTATTCCAGAATCCCAATGACAAGCCTTGGTCACTAAGTTACATGAATCCCCTGCCGGAGGACATGGTGGATATTTCAGGACACTATCCATGCTCCAACGGGATTATTGGTGGCCTGGTCTCTCTACTTTCACCAGAAAATTCGTCCATGGATGTGCAGTTTGTCAAGCAAACAAAGTCAATACTCACCCTACCACTCCCCCGCTGATCCCCAACCCTATGGAGGCAGACTGCCCATTCCAGAACATTTCCATGGACCTAATCACAGATATCCCGATCTCCGCCAGTTTTGACTCTGTATTGGTCGTGGTCAACCATGGCCTTACAAAGGGGGTAAATTTCCTCCCTTGCAATAAAACCATCGATGCAGCAGGAGTAGCCAAACTCTTTTTCAGGAATATTTTCCCCAGATTTGGACTCCATGAATGAGTCATATCGGACAGAGGTCCTCAATTTGCATCAGCATTTGCCAGAGAACTCGCTTGTTTACTCCAATACGATTTGGCTCTATCAACCGCTTATCATCCTCAAACCGACGGAGAAACTGAATGTTATGATTTTCTCCCTAGCCCCACGTATTTTCCTCGTTTCCATCCTCTCCCTTCATCGTGCCGGTCCCCTTATCTTCGCCGAGCACTTTGATCATTTCCTATTTGTCTTTGGTCCCTTTTCCTGTGTCATCCGAGTCATCTCGGATTACTTCCCTTAGTTACCCTTTGTACCTGGTACCTGCTGCGCTTGATAGTAGCAGCTTACCTCATTGTTCCACCATATTCTATAGGCTTCAATGATTACTCATCTACTCCTATATATACCTTTAGTACCCATGTCTTTTCTTTACACTTGTTCTATGCAATTATATGCATTCTTGTGTCACTCCTCAGTCTTCGAGTGTCCCTCAAATCCCTCGGTCCCTCGTGTCCTTAGTCCTCGAAGCGTCCTTCAAGTCCTTCGCCCCAACTTGTTCTCCTAGGTGGACAGGACGCTGCGACCTCTTCGTGAGAGTCCGCCCTCCCACAGGTAGCGTGAACGACACTTGTAGTGCGTTCTGCGTAACACTGAACGAGTCAATCAAGAACTGGAAACTTATCTGCAAATATTCTGCGAAGGAAACCCTGCTAAGTGGCATGATATTCTACCCATGGCCAAATTTGCTCACAATTCTGCTATACACTCTGTCACCAAACAAACCCCATTTTCGCTCATGATGGGATATGAACCATGAGCCTACCTGACCATAGGAAAAACCTTCCTACCAGCCCTGCAATCTCAATTAACCATTCTTGATAACGCATGAAAAGAAGCAAAGGCCGCCCACGTTATCGCCCAATTATGAATGAAAGAAAGAAAGAAAATTGGATATTGTCCCTTCAAAGTTGGAGAAAAAGTATGGCTAGAAGGAAGAAATCTTCGAATCCCTTACCCATCTAGGAAACTAGCCCCTAAACGAGAAGGACCATTCGAGATCGAAAAAGTCATCTCCCCAGTGGCATTCCGACTTCGACTCCCATCCTCATAGAAGATACACTCTGTTTTCCATGCTTCTTTACTAACTCGATTCACCGAAACCCTGGAACATGGACCTAATTACATTCGCCCCTGGCCGGAAACCATTAAAGGGGAGGATGAATGCAAAGTAGAAGCAATCTTAGCTCATCGAGGAACCTTCGGACAAAGGTGCTATTTGGTCAAATGGAAAGGATATTCATCGGCCGAAAACACTTGGGAACTCGCCATTAATTTATCCAATTCAAGAACTCTACTGCGGAAGTATCAAAATAGATTTCCATCAGATTTCCTGCAGCAGTAATCCGACTTCTCCCGAACAAGACCCTTGATTCCGCAGCTCCAACTTGATCCGATACCCTGGTCTGTGCATCGCCCTAATTTTCTATAAAAAGCCACCTCGCAGTCCCAAAGCCCTCCAGCATTACTGCTACTACCACCACAGCCATCCTCCCACCCTTGCATAACTATGCAATTCTCCATCGACTTTTACGAGACCCTCCTCATCACCACCACCCTCCTACTATTTTACGTAGTCCACCTGCTCCATGACCTCACAGAAAAGTCAAGGTTCTGGGCAGTAGAAGTACGTGTCTGGGACAAGGCCCTCCTCTACCTTTCCTGGGGTGACAGGTCCATAGAAGCAGGACAAGAACGCTAGTGGGTGGAGACCCCCACATTGGGGACCTGGATCAAAATAGGCACTGATTCTGCCACACTTAGCTGACAACAATGGGTGGTAGTGCCACAGGAGAGGGATTGGAGGGCAGTGACAGGGCCAGAAGTGGAACATCTGGTGGATTCCCCAATGTTAAATAGGAGATGGGCAGACCCAAACTAGAGTACCCCCCATGACCATGGCTATCAATCTCATACCCTCTCCCACCTCGCTCACCAATCCCCTCGACACTTATCAAAGGAGTAACAGGGAGGAGCTTGCCTATGCAGAAATTTACTGCCTCCATAGATTATCTAAACCTCACCTCTGGGAAGCGATTGAGAAGATCCTCCAAGACATTCATCTCATCCTTCTTATCAACAGTATACCCGACTTTGAAACGAATGAGTACCTCCCCCTCCTCCTAAACTTTATCATCGGTATCATGTGTTTGCCTTACACATGGAACACCTACCCACCGACTCCATGCTAGCCACACCGTTCACCCTATCTCGAGTAGCGCTCTTGCAGATAAGAGACTATATCCTGGAACTGCTTGTCAGACACAGAATTATCACCATCATCCATTTACTCCCAGCCTCTCCGATGCACGAGTTCATGTGGCCTATTCTACAGTCACTCAATCCGTCACAAGTCCGGGACTTTCTTAGTCCTGGATTCATTTCTCATCCGCTCGCATTGGGACGCGTACTCAGCAACGATCCTAACGAATCCCTATCTACTTGCCCCAATCCCATCATGGCTGTCATGCCCATCCCAAACCCTTCCACCTTGGTCTCTGAGGATGTGGCAAGAGGCGAGTTCTCCCCTTCGACCGACAGAACAGGAACCCCTTTCCCAAGAAACGACGACCCACTCCCTGTTCCACCTCCCCGCACTAGATCTCGAGGAAGACGAACTGCTGCACATAGAGACGCAGATGACCGACTTCTTCGACCTCTCATTAACTCCCTCATCAACTTCATCACTCGAATCCCTTCTGGATCGACTCGCTCCACCCATTGTTACACCTGCGGAGATAGTGGGCACTATTGCCCTAATTGCCTGGAATACACCTGCCCCCTTTGCAGGGTATTGGCACCTGGTCACTCTCAGTACAACTGTCCAGAACGTCATTGCCGAATCTGTCATAGTGTGGTGCACACTATGGAAGCTTGCCTGCAGAACAGGGATACCCCTTCCCCTTCCAATGGAAGCACAGCCTAATTCTACCTGGCTTGCTCCTAGGAAAGTATGGAATTTGGCAGCAGGGCCTCCTGTCTACTTTGGAGGTATTGTTACGAGAAATGCCACCCCCTTGCACAGGCAAGTGCGCCGAGCTACCTTGATGAGTTTTTCCTCCCCTTCTGTATATGCTTTCAATACTGTGTCATCTTCTGATAGTCATCTACCAACGGATTCCACCACCATTGCTATGCCTCCTATTTTTCCCCTTGATCGTGATGTGCCCATTTCCCTTATGGACCCTTTTCTCCCAAGGTGATTCTCTCACATCACCTTGTGTTCCCCATTCCCCAGATGCTGTACAATGAGTAGTAACCACAGATGACACTTCATCGGCCGGTTCTTAGTCATGCTCATATAGCTACCACTATATAAATCCTCAGGCTTGTACTATTATTCTCTA